>PVJX010026272.1:0-26028 GCA_004027295.1 Dolichotis patagonum | reverse complement strand
GTCCCAAACCCAATGCATCTGGAGGGCACACACTAAATTGCTGAAGACCACAAGAGGATGACTAGGTCAGAGGGAGTGGACAGGCTGCACTGACCCTGATTGCACCTCGATAATCAACAGCAAACTGTAGAGGGCAGCAGTCACTAGCCAGCACGCTTCAGAGTAACCATACCCAATACAGGAATGGTCGGGGACCACCATTATATGCCTGTCTGAAAAAAACCAGAAACATGACAAGGGAAAGAAACAAGAAAAAGTCTCCAGCTGCCAACCCAGGGAATATGGGTCCAGGAGAGGTAAACACAGAAGAGATTGAGGCCAGCAAACATGCAATAATGGAAATGACATCATCTATCATAAAGAAATATCATTGTGAGATTCCAGCTTTTGAGTTCTTGGGGAGCTACCGGGACACTGGACTGGGTCCAGTGGATTGTGGGGCCTTAGTCAGCCATGCTCAGCAGTCTTGTTTCAGCCCAGGAGGAAGGAACATTGCTTGAGTCTCTGGGCTCAATTGGGCTGGCCTGGGGACGGCTTGCAAGCAGCACTGCCAGCTGCTGAGTTCATATCCACAACCCTAGGACAGGGCATTGTACCCTGGGGGCTCTGCCGGCCCCAGTTCTCCAGGCCCAGCTTCTGCATCTCAATCAAGAGAGATGAGAATTGGCAAAGAGGTGGAGATTGCCTGAGGTGAGTTCTGGTGACCTGGGGAAAGTTAGAGACCTACATTCTGGTTTTGAATTCCTGGGGAGCTACTGGGATGCTGGACTGGGTCCAGCAGATTGCAGGATCTCAATCACCCATGCTCAGCAGACCTGTTTCAGTCCAGGATGCAGGAACCTTGCTCAAGGATTCTAGGCTCAACTGAGCTGGCCTGGGGACAGCTTGAGAACAGCACTGACAGCTGCTGAGTTCATATTCACACCCCTAGGTCGGGGATTGTGCCCTAGGGGCTCTGCCAGGCCCAGTTATCCACGCCCAGCTTCTGCATCTCAATTAAAAGAACCCTGAGTCTACAGAGAGGTGGAGGTAGACTGGGTTGAGTTCCGGTGACTTGGGGAGAGTTAGAGACCTACATTCTGGCTTTTGAGTTCCTGGAGAGCTACCTGGATGCTGGACTGGGTCCAGAGGATTGCGGGGTTTTAGTCAGCCATGCTCAGCAGTCTTGTTTCAGCCCAGGAGGCAAGAACATTGCTCGGGGTCTCTGGGCTCAATTGGGCTGGCCTGGGGATGGCTTGAGACCAGCGCTTCCAGCTGCTGAGTTCATATCCACACCCCTAGGACAGGGGATTTGCCCAGGGGTTTCTCTGGCCCCAGTTCTCCACACCATGCTTCCACCTCTCAATTTAGGGGGCCAGGTACCTGCAGAGGAGTTGATACTGCTCCAGTAGCTGAAGGTGCAGAAGGAGATTTGCAACACACCCAGAGGAAGATTTGAAGCACCACTCAAACCAAGTAAATAAAGAAAAATGACAAAAGGAAAGACCAAAAGGCTGGCTCAAATCACCAGCCTATCCCAAGAAAGCCTAGGAGCCATGTACATAGAAGAAAATAGAAGCCATACATCTTAAATGACTGAAATGATATCAACTGAAATAAAGAAGCAAATAGGGGAAACTATGGAGGAATTCAAATAAGAAATAATTGTCCAGGTAAAAGAAGAAATGATAAAAGTAGTGGTAGTTTATTTGTGCTTGACCTGTTTCCCTGATATTAGAATTTACTGGTATAACTTTCTTTCTGAGGCTGCTTTCATCAGATTCCACATTTTCTGGTAAATTTTATTTGCATTTTTGTTTGATGGTATATGTTGTTTATTTTATTCTTTGATTTCTTCTGTGATACACTGGGTGTTCAATAGAGTGCTATTTAATTTCTATGTGTTGATTGAATTTTTGTAGTTTCTTTTGTCATTAATTTACAAACTTCATTGCAATATGGTCAGATATATACATGGAATAAGTTCAATTCCTTTGCATTTACTTAAGAATGTTTTAATGTATGGTGTGTTTTAGAGAAAGTCCCATGTGTAAGTGTGAAGAATGTGTATTTGGATGTTTTTGGGTGTAACATTCTGCACATGTTTACTAAGTTCATTTGTTCACATGTTTGATTCAGTTCTGTTATTTCCAGGTCAATGGAAGTAGACTCCCCATCCCCATGGGCCTCACTTTTGGTCACTGGGCATGGCTTCACAGTCCACTTTGGCCTCACCAAAGGTTTCTGGATGACTTTAATTTATTGAGTACAGACTTCCTGCCCCCATGGGCCTTGCCAAATGCCCAGATGACTGAGGGTCACTGAGCATGGGCTTCCAGTCTCTACAGACCGCAAAGAATTTTTCTGGGTGTGGTTATATCACTATTGGCAAATTCTCAGTCAACTATGGTCTTCCCAAGGGCTCACAGATGATTGCAGGTAACTGAGTGTGGATTCCCAGTCCCTGTGGGCCTCATCAAGGGTTTCAGATGACTCTATTCCCTCCTTTTGAAGCCTTGTGCTGAGGCTTGGCTATAGCTTCATAATTAAGGTCCTAAAGTCAACAGTATATTGTAGTCCTCATGAATTCCCTCAATTGCCTTTTGGTGATGGGTACACTCAGGCCCTGGATGGCCTGAATCCATGAAGTCAACAGGACCTGTGTTTCATTATTAAATACAAATCCAAGGAACTTAACAGTTTGCATACAAATTTGAGCCTTTTTCTTTAAAACCTTTTCCTGGAGTACTCCCAGCAATTTTTCATCCCTTCTTGACACAGTTCATACACTTAAGTGACCAAAGCAAGTCATCTACACATTGTAACAGGTAGATTTTAGGGCTTTTTTTGGCTGAAAGGAATAAGGTCTCTGGGCAAGGCTTCTCCAACCATTTTTGGTGACTTGCTCAATCCTTAGGAGAGCCTTGACAAGGTTAACTGGCATTTTCCTCCATGCTCTAGTTCCTCCCACTCAAAGAAAACATTGCTTAGGAATGTGCTGACAAAGGAATACAAAAGAAGACAAATTTCAAATCTAATACAGTATACCAAGTTAGACTTAGTGGGAGGAGGCTAAGCAGGGTATAGATATTTGAAACTGTAGGGTGAAACATGATGACTACATTATTCACTGCCCTAAGATCCTGGACCAGCTTGTATTCACTAGTTCCAGGTTTTCATACTGGTAAGAAAGTTGTATTCCAAGAGCCTCAAGTATTCTTGCCTCAAGTAACTACTGTAGTGGTGTTTAGTCCCATTCTGTGCCTTCAATGTCATAGGATATTGTCATAAACTCATTGGTTTTGTGTGTCCCACCAATTCTACCCCTACAGGAGGTATGTTGGCAACCAAACTCACCATGGTTGCCTTCTTCCTAACCCAGAGGAAATTGCTGAGTCCAAGAGGGGAGTTCAGAGCCATGAACAAAGGTCTTCTTTTTTCTAGCTCCATGAGCTGATATTATTCCTGTAAAGGAAAGACTACAACCAAAACATGAGCTTCAAGAGAGGGAATATCTCTGGGAGTCAGGATGAATTCTGAGGAGGGTGAATGAAATTTGAGCTCACAGCTTGCAAAGTAAGTCTTGGCCCAGAATGGGGAAAAGAACAGTGAAGCATAAAAACAAAAGAGTGACTAAATAATTGTTTTCTGATCCAGACCTGCCAAGGCTAACAAAAAGAATAAGAAGTAGTTTGGCCAGTTGTGCACTGTACATTTATTTTCTTGTTTAGAAGTGGTACCACTGGCTGAGTGACTATGTATATGTCAGCTTCCATATCCACAAGAAATGGAACAGACTTTTCCACAATAGTCACAGTTAACATGGGTTCCTGGGACTGAGAGGCAGGAACACATGACCCCATCAGTCTGAAACTTCCCCAGCATCCACCATAGCATTTTCTTTACTTCTTTCTTTTTTTTTAAGCAACTTTGGACATTCCTACTTAAGTTTTTCCACCTCCTTTCAGTAGATGGTTTGAGTCCCATGCAACACATCTCTCTCCCTTTGGGGATCACTTCCCATCCCTTGTTTGTCTTCCTGTCCCTGCCTGTGCTTTTTTTATGAGTTGGTAAGATCATCCTTGTCTGTTTCTCCTGAGCTTTCCACTTTCCATCCTGTCTATTGTTATAAACCTTCTGAGTCACCTCTATTAACTGAGATATACTCATTTCAGCAAATCTGTCCAAACTGAAGTTTATAGCTAATGTCAGGCACTTCTTGAGTAACAAAAGACATATGCACCATGTGAACATTTCCAGTCAGGTGGTATGAAGATGCCATAAGCTTCCCACAGGCACTCAAGAAAAGCAGAGGGACTCTTGTCAGTTGCCTGGTGTAATTCTACTACCTTTTGCAAATTTGTGGGTTGGAAGGCTGCCACATGAATTACTTTCAGTAAAGCTGCGTGGTGATCATTCAAACTTCTTAATCCCATCTTCTGGTTTAGGATTCCAATTTGGTGTTTCCTGGGGCAGCACATGTGTCCACCTGTCTGTAACTTCATGTGGTGTCCCTGGCGCTCAGTTTTTACACATTCTCCTGCCTTCTTTCAAATTTTTTGCTCTCTCTTTACTGAGGTATAGAGTAATTACTGTACCCAATTGGTCAATCCAATTGGTGCTTCATGTGTTAAATACTAATTCCATCAAATTGATCAGAGCACACTGCTGCTCAAAAAATGAGGGATTTTGAGATTTCCAGTTATACAATTCACTAGAGCTGAAGGGGATGTAAACAAAAATGGTCTGAATTGCCACTCCAGGTCCTGCCACCATTGTTGCTTGGAGAGGCAAACACAACCTGGGAAGGAGGATGACACTTCGTAGACAGCACGCATTGCATTTTCATCTGCTGCCATATGACCCATGTTTCCCCTAGTCTTGGAATCCACCGAGCAAAACTCAGTCTCTCTGGAACCCAGTTCTGCACACTACATGTTCCTTCTCATATTGGGACCCACTGAGTGAAGTTCAGTTTCTTAGGAATCTGGCTCCACAAGCTGCATGTTCCATCTTGTGATAGGACCTACTGAGTGGAACTCAGCCACTTCTGGAATCTGGGATCACACGCCTTGCCTTCCCCCTCATACGGAGATCTGTGGAGCAGAACTCAATGTCCCTGGAGTCTCGGCTTGCATGGCACGTGTTCCATCTTGTATGAATGAGGACCCACCAAGGAGAACACAGCCCCTCCAAAATCTGGGCTCACATGCTCCAGGACAGGTCCCAGAGAGGTTGGTGGCAGGCTGCGCAACAAGGCAGAGACAGTACAAAAGAGTCAAAGGTTCCTCCTCTGAAGTTGGGTGCAATACATGTAGCTTTACATCACAAGGCTTTTCCTGAATTACCAGCTCCCATTCAGAAGACTTCAAACACATAGTTTAAACAAGGAAAGGGACACACAAACCACTCATAACCAGGAATCAATATATGGAAACTGATCTGGATGCCCTGGGTTTCAGGTAACTATATTCCACATCATGTTGGCTGTCTGAAGGTTGAATTTTTGCCTCCACCAGCCACCCAACCTCAGACCATTTTAATTTGAAAAATGTCTGGAGTTTCTGTTTCCTCATCTTAACCTCATATTCTCCACCACATTTGAAGTTATCACAATTACTGAGCATGCATTCCACTACAGTTGGCTTATTGCCACTTGATCCAATTGTGAACACTGTTAACAAACCTGCAAATCCTGCAGCCTATTTTAGTCAGTTCCCTCCCTGTTCTTTTCTTTTCTCAGCCAGTCCTGCTAGAAACAAAATGCAAGGCTAGCTAAACTTGAAAGTATGGTAATGGCGACCTCTGCTGCTTGTTTGAACTTACAAGTGAATCATGGCTATGTCTGCACTCCAAGTCACAGGACGACAAAAGAATGATTTCTAACACAGTATCAGCTGGATGCATTTATATATCTACATGTCAGCAGGCACCAATTCCCATAGTGACAGACAATCAATTATTTATTGCATTAAAAATATGGAATGTACCTTGAACCCATAATATTAAGAGAAGTAAATTAGACACAGGAACTTAAATATCACATGGTTTTTCTTACACAAGAAACCCAAAATATGGGGCTGGGGATACAGCTTAATGGCATAAGCATCTGCTTGGCAAGCATGAGGTCCTGAGTTTGATTCCTGGTACACACAAAGAAAAAAAGGAAAAGAAAGAAAGAAACTTAAAATATAAATAAAGGAAAAAATAAAAGATACACAATAGGAACATAGGAGATAGACCTTTCTCAAAAGGGATAGGGAATAAATAGATGCAGGGAGAAAGAAAGAAAGCACAAGGGATAAAAAAATGAATTAAGACGTGTCATGCACAATCATCAGCTTAACATAAGATATGTAAATTTACATGTAGGAATTATGTACAAAAAAAGAAGAAAGGTATCAAGAGATGGGTGGAGGGGGGAGAGGGGAAAGATAAAGGGAAAATTTGTATTAAAATGTATTATGAATATGTATGAACTAATCAAAATGAATGTAAATGTTACATACTACACATGTGTATGAATAAAGCAAGATATTGGAAAACTAGTATTTTGTTTTTGAATATAAATATGATATAAATTCACTAAAAACTGATACATAGGGCATGGTGGTGCACACCTAAAATCCAGGTATTTTGGGAAGCTGAGATAGGAAGATTATAAATTAAAACCCAAACTGGGAAAAATAGCAAATTAATGAGACACTATTTCATAAATAGAAATGAAAAAAAGGTTAAAGATATATCTCAGTTCAAAGCCATTGGATCCAAATCCCAGTACCAAAAAAAAAAAGAACAAAAGTAACACATAGACTAGTGTTGTATTTGTGGATGTGGGATCTATCTGAGCTCTTATTGCATACAAATATGACTTTTGTTGTCTAGTAACAAAACAGGATGTAGTATTTTAAGAAAAGTAAGACAAAGCTTAATGATTAAGTATGTGGATACTGTGAACAACAAGGGTAAATGAACATACTGTTTTACCTCCTACTATTCACAATTTATATGTATTTTCAGCATCTGAAACTAACTAGTTAGATGTAAAAGGTTATGACAAATGCTTCCATATTACCATTCAGTACATATATTTCCAAATAACATTGTTAAATAAAACTGTATTATAGGCCATACTAAATTTATTATATGTTTTATATTAAATAAATATAAAAAATCATACAGAATTTCATAACAAGACAATAGGAAATAAACAATAGTAAATATATAATGTATTATTATCTTCCAAGTAGTTGCTCTGATAACAAGTCACAGGCATGAAAAATTAATGAAACAATGTAAGTATAAACCATTCTTTTCAGTGAATGGTGTGGTTCCTTTTATATGTCATTCAGTGAGTTTGTCATTTGTGTACAGGAATGCTATTGATTTTTGAGTGTTGACCTGGCACCTAGCTACATTACTGAATTTTTTTCTCTGTTTTCAATTTGTCTTTATCTTTTTTAATTTTTTATTTAATAACCTCTAAAAAATGAAGTACTTAGGAATCAACCTAACTAAAAATGTAAAAGACCTATATACTGAAAATTATAATATGCTAAAAAAAAGGAGATTGAAGAGGATATTAGAAAATGGAAAGATGTTCCATGCTCTTGGCTAGGAAGAACCAGCATTGTGAAAATGGTCATACTCCCAAAACTGTTACACAGATTTAACGCAATCCCAATCAAAATACCATTGACATACCTCACAGATCTAGAGAAAACACTCCTAAAATTCATTTGGAACCAGAAGAAACCTAGAATAGCAAAGGCAATTCCGGGCAATAAAGGCAAGGCAGGAGGCATCTCAATTCCTGACTCGAAACTGTACTACAAAGCCACAGTGATAAAATCAAAATGGTACTGGCAAAGAAATAGACCTAAGAATCAATGGAACAGATTATAAGGTACAAATATAGGTACAAAGACACTCAGCCACCTGATACTGAATTTTTTATTACATCTAGAAATCTTTAATGGAATTTTTTGTGGTCTTCTATGTAGAGTATCATATCTGTGAATAAAGGTAATTTAACTACTTCCTTTCCTATTCTTATTCCTTTTATTTCTCTCTCTTGTCTAATTTCTCTGGCTAATATGTCCAGAACTATACTCTATATCAGTGGTGATAATGGAAATCACTGGCTTGTTCCTGATTTTAGGTTGAAAGGTTTCAGATTTTGTCCATTTAGTAAGACATTGGTTGTTAGTTTCTCATATACTACTTTGGCCACATTGAGGTAAAGACCATCTACTCTGATTTTCTGTAGAGTTTTTATCATGAATGAGTGTCAGATTTTCTTGAAAGAATTTTCTGCATCTATTGAGATGATCATGTGTTTCTTGTCTTTGACTTTGTTCATATGGTGTATTATGTTTATTCATTTGTGTATGTTGAACCAGACTTGCATTCCTGGGATGAATTTCATTTAATTGTGGTGTATAATCTTATTGAGATTTGTTTCATTCTATTTGTCAGTACTTTATCGAGGATTTTTGTATCTGTGTTCATTAGGTTGATTGACCTGTAGTTCTCTTTTTTGGTTGGGTCTTTGTCTTGTTTTGGTAATAGGGTAATACTTGCTACCAGGAATGATTTGGGAGAATTGCTTCCCTTTCAATTTCATTGAAGAGTTTAATGAGTGTTGGCATTGTCTTCCCTAAATGTCTTGTAAAATGCAGTATTGAATCGATCAAGACCTGTACTTTTCTTTGTTGGTAAGGTTCTAATGACATTTTCAAGTTCATTAGTTTTAATCAGGTTATTCAGCATTTTTATATCTTTTTGATCCAGCTTTTGTAATTCATATGTTTCCAGCAATCTGTCCATTTCTTCTGGGTTACTGAACCTATGGGAGTAACATTTTTTCAAAGTACTTATTAATGATCTTCTGTATTTCTACAGGGTCTGCAGTGATTTTAATCTTTTTATTTCTTATTGCATGGATTTTAGTTTTTTCTTTTCTCTTTTTGATAATGTCAGCCAGGGGTTGATCAATTTTATATATTCTTTCAATGAACAAATTCTTCAATTCATGAATTCTTTGTATTGTTTTCTTAGTTTAAATTGCATTAATTTCTCCTCTGATCTTTATAATTTACTCCCTTTGGGGGGGTTGTGGCTTGAATTACTCTTCTTTTTCTAGAAGTTTGAGGTGCAGTAATAGGCTGTTCATTTGTGTTTATTCCATTTTTCTGATTATGAGAGTTTACAGCTATAAATTTCCCTCTGAGGACTGCTTTCATTGTGTCCCATAGATTCTGGTAAGTTGTATTTTCAAATTTGTTCAATTGTAGATATTGTTTAATTTCTTCTTTAATTTCTTCTGTGACCCATTTGTTGTTTAGGAGAGTATTATTTAACTTCAATGTGTTCTTCTAGTTCTTGTGGGGTTTTTCATCATTATTTTCCAATTTTATTGCACTATGGTCAGATTAAAGGCATGGGATTATTTCAGTTCCTTTGAATTTCCTTAAGTTTGGCTCTGAAGCAAGGCCAGCAGATGGCTATAACTGCTGGTTTCAAACAGGAGCCTAAAGAGAATTCTTTCTGTGGTCCGTTGGCCATTTCAGAACTTTGGAAATGTAATGGTCAATTCATCAGAAAGAAATAGCAGGTGAGTGTGGCAGACTTTCAGAGGTGTGAAGGAGAGAGACCCTGGTGCCTCGGGACCTGCACCACGCAGTTGACTTGGGTGAAAAGAGAACAAGGAGCTCCTTACCTCTCTGGGGGGTGGCTGTGAGTGTGGCAGACTTTCGGTGACCTGCAGGAGAGAGACCCTGGCACTTTGGGACCTGCACCATGCGGTTAACTCCAGGTGCCAAGAGAACAAAGAACTCTCCACTATGGGGGTTGGCTGTGAGCCTGCCAGTGCACAGGCTGAGAATGAAACATCTCATGTTGTCATTTTCCCCGTCCTGTCCCCCCCTTAGCAAGTGGGAGCCAGTTAACTACACATCTTGTGAAAAGATTGGCTATGTTATTTAGTATGAGCTCTCCATATGCAAAGATATGGACAACCATTTGGAAGAAAACAAGAGACAATATGACAGATAGTGAAGATCTCTGGTTGTATAGTTTTGAAATTTATGCTTTCTTATGTCCTGTTCTGTTCTGTTTTGTTGTGTTTAATTTTACCCCCTTTTAAAATAAAAATTTTAAAAAACTGAATTTCCTTAAGCATGCTCTCTTTGCTAGTATATTATCTATTTTAGAAAATGACCTATATGCAGCTGAAAAGAATGTGTATTCTGATGTTGTTGAGTGGAACACTCAGTACACATCTACTAGGTCCATTTGTTCACAAGTTTGATTCAGTTCTGTTATTTGTGTGCTGATTTTTTTTGTTTAGTTGATCTGTCTCTTTGTGACAATGGGGATTTGAAGTCCACCTTTATAACTGTATTGTTGCTTATTTGATTTTTCTTGTCTATTAAGATTTGTCTTACATGGTTGGCACATTTGGTGCATATATATTTAAGTTGTAATATCTTCCTCTTCAAGTTTTACCCTAACAAATATGTAGTGATGTTTTTTATCTCCTTTGATCATTTTTGGTTTGAAGTTCACATTGTCTGCAAATAGAATAACTATCCCTGCTTTTGTCTGTGTTCCTGTCTCATGGAGTATTTTTTCCATCCATTGACCTTTAGTCTATGAATTTTCTTTTGAGTTGAATGTGTTTCTTGTATATAGCATATTGTTGGATTTTGTTTCTTAATCCACTCTGCCAGTCTGTTTCTTTTAATTGATGAGTTGAGACAATTTACATTGATGGATATAACTGATATGTACTCACTTGTGCCTGTCATCTTATATTTCTGTTGTTGGTTTTCTACTTTTTCTGTTAATTGTTTTCCCTGCTGCTTAGTGGTTTCCTTCTGGTGTTGTTCTTGGGATTGTTGTTATTTTTTATCTCTTTCTAGAGTATCTTTCAGTACTATCTGTAGTATTAGTTTGGTGGACATGAATCTCTTCAGTTGCTTTTTGTCATGGAAGTATATTTCTCCATCAATTCTGAAAGATAGTTTTTCAGGATACATCAATGTGGGTTGAACATTGTTTTCTTTCAGTACCTGAAATACTTCACTCCAAGCTCTTCTTGACTTGAAAGTTTGTGTTGAGAAGTCTACTGTGATTCTGATAGGCTATCTTTCATAAATGATCTGTTTCTTTTTGAAATTTTAGGATTTTGTTCTTGTGCTAAATTTTTGATATGCTAATTATTATATGTCTGGGTGATATTTATTTTGGTTATGCCTCACTCATCTGTGTACCAGATTCATTTGTTCTGTTGGGAAAATTGTCTGCCATTTTTTCTGTAAATGGTCATTGTATGTCATTTAGGTTGATCCCTGCTTTTTTGTTGACACCTACCAGTTTTATGTTGATTCTTTGGCATCATCTTGCAGCTGTTAAATTGTTTTTCCTTGGTTCCTTGATATATTTAGAAGATCTTTTCTTTTGTGATCATAAGCTTCCACCCTATCTTCAAGGTCTGAGATTATATCCTCAGCTTCATTCAAGTAGTTTTGACAGCTTTCAATGGAATTTTAATTTCCTGAATATCGCTTTGAACCTGTTTCATACATTCTAATTGTCTTATATTGTTCATTCAAGATTTTCATCATTTTCTTGTGTTCCTCTGTTTTTTTACTTAGATCTTCCTTAGATAAACACAGCATTATTTTCATAATATTTGTCATTTCTTTTTTTACCTGGGAGATTATTTCTGCTCTGATTTCCTGTATATATTCATGGAGTTGTTTCTTTATTTCAGTTGCTTTCATTTCAGAAATTTCAATTGTGCTGTTTCCAATGTCTTCCTTAGCAAAGTCACGTGGCTTTGTTCTCTGTGGGCTGGAGGACTGAGACTACATCTTGTTCTTTCATTTAGTCATTTTCCTCTGGGACCCATACTGCTGACCTGGCCCATTCCTGATGTTTTTCCCTAGAATGCTGCTCTGGGCCAAGCTTGGATCATCTGATATCCCTGTTCCTATCTGTGTCATACTCCAGAACTATGGCACCGGAACCTTGCACAGCCCAGACGTGTGAGGCTGCCCAGACATTCATCTGATGGATTATTCTGGGTTGCACTGGGACCCAGGCTGCACAATTTGAATCCTCCGTGCAGCTAGCAGAGTATACACTCCTTGAGTGTGTCACCAGGGCCATGCACCTGTCTGGGTGTAGTTCAGAACCTATTGGATCTAGGCAACTAGCAGAGATACACTCCCAAGTGTGTCACCCAGGACTTGTATTTGGCTGGGTGGAGGTCAGAACCTCCAGGATACAGGTGACTAGCAGATAGTGGCACCACTGAGGCTTTGTGCCTGGCTGAGAGGAGTTCTGAGCCTCTGGACTGCATGACTAGCATGGAAAATCCTCTGGAGTGTTGTCTCAGGGCCTTGCTCCTGGCTGGGTGGAGTTCAGAACCCTTGGGGCCCATGCAGCTAGCCGGGATGTACCCCTAAACTATGTTACTGGGGCCTTGTGCTCTGATGAGCTGAGCTCAAGTTCTCCAGGACCCATCATCTAGGATGGTCATTCCATAATGAGTGGCTCTGGGGCTCTGGGATAGGCAGGGTTCAGTACCCCTGTGACCTTTGAGGCTGGCTGGGATTTTCCCTGATGGATTATACTGGGATTCTGGGCTGTGCAGAGAACTCAAATTCTTTGTGAAGGCATTGGGGATGCACCCCCAGAATGTGGCACTGGTGTTCTGTGCTTGGCTGGGTGCAATTGAGAACCTCCAGGGCCTATATGGCTAGCAAGGATGCACCCTCAGAATGTGGCACCCTGGTCTTGCACCTTACCAGGAGAAGTTTTATCTCCTTTATATAGTAAGGTAATTTTCAATGCATATATGTTTTACTTCTTTATTAAATAAATTCTGATTTATTTCGGTTTTGGTTTTTTTTTTAAGATGCTACTGTGAGAGGTGTTGTTTTCCTAATTTCTTTCTCAGTGAGTTTTCTGTTTGTGTATGGGAATGCTACTGATATTTGAGTGTTGACTGTGTATTAATTACATTGATGAATTTTCCTATAAAATCTAGAAGTCTTTGGTGGAGTTTTTTTCTGTAGAGTATCATGTCATTTGCAATTAATGATAATTTAATATCTTCCTTTTCTATCCTTATTCCTTTTGTTTCTTTCTCTTGTCTAATTGTTCTGGGTAATATTTCCAGAATTATATTAAATACTATTTGTGATAGCGGATATTTTTGTCTTGCTCCTGATTTTAGGGTGAAAGCTTTCATATTTTGTACATTTAATATGATGTTGGCTGTTATTTTGATATAGATGAATTTTATCAGGTTGAGGTAAAGACCATCTCCTCATATTTTCTCTAAGGTTATTTTTATCATGAGTGAATGTTGGACTCTGTTGAAAGCTTTTTGTGCATCTATTAAGATGACTGTGATTTTTGTCTTTAGCTCTGCTGATATGATCTATTATATTTACTCATTTGTGTATGTTAAGACATTCCTACATTACTGTGATGAATCCCACTTGGTCATTGTGTATAATCATCTTGACTATTTTATTGAAGATTTCTGCATCTATGCTCATTGGAAAGATTGAGCTGTAGTCCTTCCCTCTCCCCCTTTGGACCATTCTGTGGTTTTGTTGTCAGAATAATACTTGCCTCCAGGATTGAGTTAAGAAGTACCATTTTCTTTCAATTTCATTAAAAAATTGAGTAGTCCCATCAGGACTTGGTCTTTCTTTTCTGTTGGTAAGTTTTAATTATATTTTGTATTTCATAAACTTCTTTTGGGTTATTCAGAACTTTTGTATCAATTTCATTCAGCTTTGCTAATTCATATGTTTCCAACAATCTGTCCATTTCTTCTCTTCTCTGTTTTACATCATATTCTAGTAAAGACATTCAAAGTAGGTATTGATGATCCTTGGAGTTTCCACAGGACCTGTACTGATTTCACATTTTTCATTTTTTATTACATGACTTTGAGGGGATCTTATGATAAAGTTGGCTGGGAATTTAACAATTTTATTTATTCTTTCAAATAACAAACTCTTTGATTCATTTAATCTTTGCATTGTTTTCTTAGTCTCATTTGTGTGAATTTGTGTTCTGTTCTTTATAATTTCTACCCTTGAAGCAACCCGCTTGCTGCCCTCTTAAGCGGCTGCAGCCTAGCAAGCTGTGGCAGTCCCAGGGCAAGAACCAGCAGCATTTCCTGAGCTCTGCACCATGTTGGAACTTGCGGGGCTGTGAAAGAAAGCAACCTATTTGCTGCCCTGGTGGGTGGCTGTGAGCCTACCAGCATGCAGGCTGAAAATCAAACATCCCATCCCCATCTCTCCCCCACTCCCATTAGCATGTAGGAGTCAGAGACCTGAGCATCTCTTGGAAGGTTGACCATATGCAATATAGCAAATAAGGGGGATTACTTTCTGCCATCTCTTTGAAAGACAATATTTTTATCACTGTTTTGCTTTGTTCTGATTAATGATATTGCTCTATTCAATATTTGTTTTGATAAGTTCTGTAATGTCCTGTATTTCCTTTTATTTTGCTATACCTGATTGAAAGAACTATTGTGAAGATAATGAGATATACTAGTACCTATTACTGTTATCCGGGTAACCTGCTGTGAAGTTCTGTACCAATTTCACTACACTATCTTAATTGGCTTTGTTCCATCTTGTTCTTTTGTGTTTTACTACCTTCAAAATAATAAAAAAATTTTAAAATACCAAAAAATATAATAATTTCTTCCCTACATAAGCTTTGTGTTTGACTTGCTCTTTCTTTTGTAGAAGCTTGAGATGTAGTTCAGGTTGTTTGTTTGTGTTCTTTTTGTTTTCCTTATGTAAGAATACACAGCTATAATTTTTCCCTATTGTGCTCCTTTCATTGCATCCCACAGGTTATGGTAAGTTGTACTGATATTTTCACTTGGTTATAGATAATGTTTAATTTCTTATTTAATTTCATCTGTGATCAATTAAGTGTTCATGAGGGTATTATACAATTTCTATGTGCTTGTGTAGGGTCTGTGGTTTCTTTTGTCATTAATATACTGTTTTGTTGCCCTATGGTCAGATAATATGTATGGCATAACTTCACTTTTTTGTATTTACTTACGCATGATGTATGGGCTAGTATATTTTCTCCTATAGAGAGTGTTCCATGTTCACCTGAGAAAAATGTGTATTCTGAGTTTCTTGGGTGGAACACTTTAAATTTCTAAGCCCATTTGTTCACAAGGTTGATTCAATTCTGTTATTGTTATTTCCTTGCTGAGCTTTTGTCTAGTTGATCTGTCACTTTATGACAATGGGGTATTGAAATCCCCCATTAAAATTGTGTTGTTGCTTATTGGATTTTTCATGCCTACTATTATTTGCCTTATATAGTTGGGTACTCCCATATTTGGTGCATATATATTTATGATTGTTATCTATTCCTCTTGAATTTTTGCCCTAACAAGTATGTAGTGATTTCCTTTTCTGTTTTGATCATACTTGGTTTGAAGTTCACATTTTCTGCAAACTAAATAGCTATTTTATTTTTTTCTGGGTTCCTCTTGAATGCAGTATTGCTTTCCATCCTTTGATTTTTATTCTAACAATTTCTTTTTGAGTTAAATGTTCTCCTTATATACAACATATGGTTGGATTTTGTTTCTTGATCCATTTTGCCAGTCTGTTTCATTTGGTGGTGAATTGAGGTCAATTGTATTGATGGTTATAATAGATATGTATTGGCTTGCCATTGTCATGTTACTTTTTACTGTTGTTTCCCTATTTTTTCACTTTTTAAAATTGCTTTCACTGCTTGGTGGTTTCTAGCTCTTATTGTTATTGGAATTTTGATCATTTCTGTCTCTGTCTAGAATATCTCTTTGTACACTTTGTATTGTTGAATTGGCAGTTATAAATTTCTTTAATTGCGGTCCTGAGAAATGATACTTCAAGTGAAATCCATTGCCATTTTATTAATTATAGAATCATAGAAATAGAAAGGAATTTGAGCTTTTCTTGATTCTTTTAAACCAATATATTACCATGTATAATTGATACTTGCTGTGTACAATATAATTTTTAAAGATTTCCCATTATAATTGTGTTATTGCTTTTACTTTTGAAGGACTGTTTTTCTGGGTACCTCAATCTGGTTTTGGAAGTTTTTTTTTTTCTTTTGGGACTTTAAATACTTCACTCCAAGCTTTTCTTAACTTGAGGGTTTGTGTTGCCCTGATATAAGCAGGCTTTCCTTTATATGTGATGTGTTTATTTTCTTGAGAAGTTTTAATATTCTGATTTTGTGTTGAAATTCTGGGATCTTAATAATTACATGTCTATGTGCAGATTTATTTTGATTATGGTTATGTGGAGTTGTGTATGCTTCACTTATCTGACTCTTTTCCAATGTTTGGGAAAGTTTTTGCTATTAATTCTCATGTCATTTGTATCGACCCCTGTTTTTACATTGATAGTTATTATTCTTGTGTTCTTTTTCTTTGCATCATCTTACAGTTTTTAAATTGTTTCTTGATATTTTGTTCTTTTCAAGAGATCTTTCTTTTATGATCTCTAGCCATGATCCTGTCTTCAAGGTCTGAAAATCTGGCTTCATTTTTGTTTAAGCAGTTTTGCAAACTATAATGGAATTTTTAATTTCCTTGATGTCTGTTAGGATCCACTCATGCATTATATTTCCTTCCTACATTGATCTTTCATGATTTCTGTCCTCTTTCTAACATTATCTATTTTTTATGTATTTGTACTCTAGATTTGCTAAGCATTTTGTTTATAAATGTTAATATTTTCTTTTTTTACCTGAGAGATTATTTCTGATCTGACTTTCCCTGTAGCCTCATGATTTTTTTTACTTCAGTTATTATCATTTGAGGTATTTCATATGTATGTCTTCCAAGGTCTTCTTTGTTGATGTCTCCTGGACTTGTTCTGGGTAGGCTTGAGGTCTGAGATTGCATTTTGCTTTTTGTTCTTGCCATTTTATATATGAAATTGTTTTAAATTTCATTTTCCATGATGATCTTTTTGAGTTTGTGTAGTAGATAGCTACATTACTAACATCAAGTCCTCTCTAGGAAATCTTTGTTCTTTAATGATGTCTTATTAGTACTGGAGATTCTTGATTTGTGTCTGTTCCAAGATTCTGTCTTCTAAGTTTTCTAAAAATAGGATGATGGCATCTCTTTGGCTCAGTTTGCTGATCTTTTGTGTAAGGCAGTGGTGAGGTTATTACCCCCAGAGTTTCCCAGCATTGTTACAGATGATAGAATGTCTGACTACAAATGATATGATATCCTAGCTCAGAAACAGTAACTGTAGCATTAAGCACAATTTGGAAACTGACAAACTGTGGTAACTATTGATTGTGTGCTTTAGACCATAGGACCAAAGTCTATAGTTATATAACAGAATCCATCTTCAATTATAAGTTTGTATGTAAAATGTTTCCCCTTGGTAGCATGGTTTTACCCTGTGGTGAGGAGATTAGGGAGGATAGTGTATAAAACAAAGATAATTGGAAATGAAGTAGAAGTAAGGCTGGAGGACAAAAGTTGATCATGCAAGGTTTGGGAAACTAAAGAAGGAAATAGAAAACAAAGAATGAAACAGTACTCAAGGGACTACCCACACTTTGTCTCTGGGTTTGTGGGATGGGATTAGTTTTCTGTGGCTGGATTTTTTTTTTTAGCAAATTAGAAAAGAGGGAGAAAAAGGAAAAGAGAGAAAAAATGGGAAAAGAAATAAAGGAGGAAGAATAATGTAATATAAGAAGGAGAAAAAGAAATTTAAAAGAGGACAAAAATAAGAGTAAAGATAGGTTACAGATTGCTGATTTTTTCCCATTTGGCTACCAGTCTGTGGTGTGATAGGAGAAGCCAGACACGTGGGTTCCTCTGGTGAAGTCAGTAACCCAGTGTTAGGCTTTGCCCACCCTGGATGTAGGTCCTACAGTGTTCATACTACAATTTTAATGCAATAAGCTTTGTGGTCCTGAGAAATGATAGTTCAAGTGAAATCCCTTGCCACTCTGTTAACTACAGAATCATCATAGAAATAGAAAGGAACATGAAGTTTTCTTGATTTTTTAACCCAATATATTACTATGTATATTTTATAAAATAGAAAAACTGAAGCACAGAGGAGTTAATACTTGCTCCGTACATTATAGTTTTTAAAGTCTCTTTACCTAAAAACTTGTTTACTAGGAAATGAGTCAGGATAAGCTGAATAAATTCATGGAAAGATGATGCTAATATATTATAAACTTTTCCTGCATCACTCAAATGACTCCAATTTACATGCATACATAGCAAAGTTTTAAGTTATCACAAAGATAATTCTAGGCTTCAGTTTTGATTATCAATTAGTATCCTAAATAGATTTTTTATGCTACTGGATATTGAACCCAGGCCTTTCATATTCATATATATATATATATATATATATATATATATATATATATATATTATTTTGGTCAGTGTCTCCCAAAGCAACTAAATTTTCCAAACTGTGGGTAAACTTAAGATCTTTGTCAGCTTCTAGAGTGATGAGATAATTTGTGTGAAAAGCCACAGCACTTGGTTACAAACTATCTTTTCTTTGAAAATATATAAATCCTATCACTAATTCTTCATATAGTTATAATTTAAGAATCTACTTTGTAATAAAATTTCATTTGGTGCTGTAGGTGCCAAATTTTCTGTACTCTACATTCTTGAATTATCCAGTGATTTTCTTTTTCTTTTTCATATCTCCTATAATTACCTACTACAATAAAATAAGTGTCCAAAGTCTATTAATATTTTATACTAAAATGAATCAATCTAGGAAATTAAGTCTCCATCCTAATTATATAATAAATCTAAGCCTGGTAAGCCTTTAAACACTAAAAAATGTAAATACTGATTTAAATCAGGTCTAATAGCCATGAGACAATACATTTCTACAATAGATGATGAATTACCACTGTATATAGAGTTATAACCAATTTATGATGACAAGGCTTAAAAGATATATATGAAATGTGTAGATTTCTGCATTAGATCAATTACTCATGTCAAACACAGATTCCAGGCTTGCAAACTTTCAGTTCAGTATGAGCCAAAACATTTCTATTTACTCAGTCTTCATGACATATAATATTGCATAATAACACTAACTTTGTAATTACTTGAGAACTGTAAACTTCCTATATCAATTATAAATGTATAACTACTATGTAAATCAAGCTAGACTTCTTCTAAGCTCTCAAAGTGTTTACTAAGTAGGAGAAGATCTTAAACTGGAGAAGATGCTCCCTAATTTAAGATCCTGGGAAACCTAATTCCTTTTGTGCAATGTCTCTTTTGATCCCCATAGCAAAATGAGTGCAACAACATAAAAATATGCAGTGAATTAACTAACTTGCTTCTTGTGGAAAGAAATCTGGAGTGACTACACTAATGTAAAATAGACTTTAAGTCTAAAAATATTACAAGGAACAAAGAAGTATATAAAATACTGATAAAGGTTTCAATCTTCAAGAAGATATAGCCATTACAAACATGGTGTGCAGTAAACAAAAGAATTCAAAAGAGGTGAAGGAAGAACTGGCAGAACTGAAGAAATAAGTAATGGATATGTTATCTGTTGATAAATGAATAAGTAGAAGACTGATCTCAAAACAGAATATTTCAATATGCATTAAAATAAATACACATAGTAGA
This sequence comes from Dolichotis patagonum, assembly GCA_004027295.1. Taxonomy (NCBI): domain Eukaryota; kingdom Metazoa; phylum Chordata; class Mammalia; order Rodentia; family Caviidae; genus Dolichotis; species Dolichotis patagonum. The sequence goes on along the minus strand of PVJX010026272.1, from coordinate 6,326 downwards.
TATACAGATTTCATCCATCAATAGCTAAATATATATCCTTTCATATGTATATGGAGAATTCTTTAAAATAAATCATATAACATAGAACAACTATAAATAAACTCAAAAAGGCTAAAATGATACATGGTACCTTCTCTATCCATATTGTAATTAATCTAAAAGTCAATAATGAGGATAAGGAAAATTAGGAAATACATGGAAATTAGATAACACATTCTTTAACAGAAGAATATTGGGTCTGAAATGAAAGAAATGGGACTTGAACAATTTTTTGTGTGTACAGGGTATTACTCACAACCTCATGCTTGGCAGGCAGGTGCTTATACCACTAAGCTAAATCCCTGGCCCTGAAATGGGACTAGAAGAAGAGTTATAAATAGAATTATGGGAGTTTTGCTTATTGGTTTAATCAAAGAAGTCTTGACTGAACATGAATGTGATAAATGTGACTGTGCTTTTATCCCGTTTATCCATTTATAGGTAATTATGGATAAAGGGGTTAGGACAGACATAAGGTTTTGATATTGGATTTTATCTTATGATTGTATATAGATTATTTCTAAATCCAACTTGAATTTTCTTTAGGCTTTCTTGTGAATATTTGACTCTATTTTTTGTTTTGTATTTAATTTGTCCAAATTTGTATTTTACTTTTTCAATGTTATCTAAATCCTACAAATTGGCACAAATACTGTCATTTCTTCCTATTCTGCATTACAAAAATAATCAAGTTTTCTTTAAATAGTCTTAGAACCACAGAGTCTGCAGTCCTTATCAATTACATCAAATTTTAAATATCATGCAAATCTTAGTTTGTTTTCTTTATTTTATTTATGTGGCCATGCCATATTACAGAGAAATAACAAAATAATCTTACTGCTTGTATAGTATTAGTTTTACCTAAATTAGTAAGCCAGAATGAGTGCAATAAATTTGCTGTAAACATACAGACAAAGCAGAAGGTTCGTATAGTTAATCTTCATATTGGAAAAAAATGTAAACTACTGTGTTCATTCACTTTTCTCTGTCCTCTCTAGAGGAAAATATGCAGAATACAAATAGATCTAAGTAACTGAGATTCTATTCTTTTAAAACATTTATTATTTCAGTAGGAAAGTGGGTATAATGTTTGAACTTTGCAATAAACTTTTCAGCACTTAATTTAAAGAAAAAGGTTTCAACTAATATCAAGCATTTTAAATTCCATTTTATAAATAAATATTTATCATAGGAATGAAAATTTTATATCTATATATTAAAAAAATCTCATGAGTCCCTTAGTTAGATTCAAATTTGATTTGTTTTAATTGCTGATATTTGCAGTCACTTAAGTGACATTTCAAAGAGATCTTCAATGGTCTGAACTTTCCAAGAAATGAGACTGGCTACCAAGGTAGTCTGAATTAGTCTGCCAAATTTGTATTAATTTTTTATTGGAGAACATGTGTATATTCAAATTCTGGAGCCAGAATCTCTAGAAGCAAATCCTTTGTGGTTATTTACAAGCTTTGGAAGCACTTAGGTAAGTAATAGCACCTATTCCATAGAGTTTCCATAGTAAATGTGCCAACCTTTTACTCCTTTTGAGTACCTGGTATGTAACAATTACTATACACATCTTTTAAAATTTCAAAGCCACAATTAAAACTGAAAGACCTGCTTTCATGACCTTTAGGTTTGTATAGAATGTGCAATGCTTACTGTGGCCACTGTTGGCTCTTGCAGTACTCTCTGCCATATTGCAATGGTTATAATTTTAGACATGGCCTACTTTATTGCTCTATCCATTGTTATGCATTAAGTATTAATTTGTGAAATATGTATTTCATATGATATTTCTAGAAACATAAAATTTGCTAATTAAGATAGGTGGAAGTAGCTAAATTTTAAGATTGTATATTGCAGAAGGTCTCAAGCAGATGGAAAGCAGTATGGGATAGCTCAGATTTTAAGGTTGTATAAACAGGATTGTCCCAGAAGCAAGAACATCCTGAGGACATTAGTGTCAACTTATCCTATTGTCATGAAGCAGATTCAGTGTGCCAGAGAAAGGAAGCATGTGGCTCATAAGACTGGATTCTTACACGGATTTTATAGTCATACAGACCCTACTGACATGGGATAAAGCCAGATGTACAGGTCACATGAACATGATGTCCTTCTAAACAAGATATGTAGTCCCTTTTTTCAAGTGTCAGGCCCCCTCACACTCCTTAACAGAGCCTGCCCTCTACACTAAATATGTTTTTGCTGATGGCTCTGAGTTGCAGGTTGTGTGGATCCTATTATTATGTCAAAACCACAGATCTATGGTAGCTCCAGTCTTACTCTTCAGGTCATAACTATGAGCTCTTCAACACCAATGTACTGTGGACTCTGATCATTCAGCTAGTATTTTCTTGTGGATGGTTCAATCTTCTGGTCCCACAAAGATCAAGAAATCTTAAATGCTGCTACCATGTGGACCTTATACTTACATGGTGGGTTCAGACCTATGCATCTGGTAAAGATTGTAAGTTTCTGAACTGTGAAAGTCACATGTGATAATGTGACTTTCTATGGTCATGTGTCAAACCCAGCACGTGAGGCTTATGAAAATTTATCTGAACTGTGGCTGAGATTATCTTCTGAAGATTCAGGATGCAGAAGACTTTAATTTGGTCTTCCTAATTCACTTGCTTTATTTAGATTCCACAATATCAAGATGTATAAATTGACATAAAAGTCATCAAGATGCATTTAAAAGACTCTTTACCAGCTCAAGGCCCGGACTGCGCACCCCGCCAGAATCGCAGCACACGGGGCAAACTTGGAACTCTGCCCCCAGGTGAACCTTGGACTACAGCAGATTATCTGTGCTAGCTTGAAGGGAAATTAAGTGATTGCCTCACCAAAACAGAAGATCACAGCTGGCTCCAGTCAGTGTGGTAAGTATGCCCCTAAATAGAGGTGTACAGTGGGTAAATAAGGTCAGTAGGAAAGCTCCCTCCAACGAACTCTAAGACCTTGGTGAGTCTGACAAGAGTGTAGGTGACCCCTTCCTACACAGAAAACATCAGGCAGAGTGAGGAGTGTGCCTAGAAGGACTGCACCAACTTGAAGAAAATCCAAAGGGCTTATGAGACCCACAGGCACACAATAGGGACACAGTAGGGCCTCAGCTGGCACAAACAATATAGACAGGGAGATTTCATGACCTGGAATAATCTGAAGATAAAGTACTAGGAAGAACTAAAAGTTGAGGTACATCAATACTACTAGGCTTGCCAGCACAGGAAAAATATAGAACTCACCCAACAGACCCTGCAGCAAGAAGTCAGGTGGCTGGCCAAAATATTTACTGTAGGACTCAGCAATTGGACAAATATCAGCCTTACATTAGGACCCCAAGATACACACTACCAACAGTTGACACTAGCAGATCTGAAGGATGAAACACTAACTCGAAAGGGGAAAATGGCAAAATGAAAAAGCAAAATGCAATCTCAAATATCTAGTCTACCAGGAGCAAGTATAGGAGACATTGAAATTAGAGGACTTCAAAAGTAACACACCAGAAATCTCTGAAAAGATAGCAAATGAAATTTAAAAAAAACTCCATGAGGCCATAGAGGAAATCAAATAAGAAGTACTCTCCCATGCAAAGATGGAAATAGAAACCTTAGTAAAGGAGTTGCTGAGCACAGCTAAAGAAGTAATAGAGAAGAAATTTCAGGAACATGGGAAACTGATTGAAACCTTGAATGAACAATATAAAAAAAGGAAAATTCATGAAACAAAATCAAAGAGACATCCAAGAAACAAAAAATTCTATTCAACACATGCAAAACCATTTAAATGAAGCTGAGGATAGGATTTCAGAATTTGAGGACAGAATCGCAATTAGTGACCATGAAAGGATACAATTTTTAAAAATAACAAAGCAACATGAAATGACAATCCAGAAGCTTCAAGATGATGCCAAGAGCAACAATATAAGATTAATAGGCAGTAGTGAAGATGCAGGAGTCAAAGCAAACATCATAACTAAAACATTCACAGAAGTAATAGAAGAAAACTTGTCAAACATGGGGAAAAATTTGATATGCAGATAAGTGAGGCATATAGAACCAAACAGTCAAAATCAACATAAATCTACACCCTGACACATAATAATTAAGGTCTCAGACATATAACATAAACAGAATACTAAAAGGTGTGAGAAAAGACACAACTCACCTATAAAGGAAAGCCCATTAGAATCACAGCAGACATTTCAGCACAAACCCTCAAGTCAAGACAAGCTTGGAGTGAGATATTTCAAGCCCTGAAAGAAAACAACTTTCAACCCAGACTGATGTACCCAGCAAAACTTTAATTCAAATTTAATGGAGAAACAAGATACTTCCATCACAAAGAACAAATAAAGATATTCACATCCACCAAACCAACCCTAGAAAGAGTATTGACAGAGATAAAGTTGACCACAATCTCCAGAACAACAAAAGAAAGAAACCATCAGGTAGGACAAGCAATTAAATAATAGGGAGAAGCAGAAAGCAAACGATTGGAACATAACATGTCAAAGTCAAGCCAGTACATATCAGTGATATCCATAAATGTAAATGGCCTCAATTCACCTATCAAAAGAAATAGGTTGACAGAATGGATCAAGAAACAGGATCCCACAATATGCTGGTTATGAGAAACACAACTAACCCAAAAGGAAACTCATAGATTAAAAGTCAAAGGATAGAAAACAGTATTCCATACAACAGGAACCCAGAAAAAAGCAGAAATAACTATTCTATTATTAGACAATGTGAACTTCAAACCTAAAATGATTAAAAGAGACAAAAAGGTCACTACATACTAAAAAGTGGAAAAATTCAAGAGGAAGAGCTAATAATTATAAATATATATATGCACCAAACACAAGAGCATGCAACTATATAAAACAGATACTAATGGACCTGAAAAACCAAATACACAAGAACACAATTATAACAGGGGTCATTAACAGATCATTGTCACAAAAAGATAGATCAACTAGATAAAAAGTCAGCAAAGAAATGATATAACTGAATCATACCTGCAAGTAATTGGACTTAGTAGATGTTTAAAGAGTGTTCCACCCAACCACATCAGAATGCACATTCTTCTCAGCTGCCCATGGGACATTCTCCAAAATAGACCATATATTATCACATAAAACATTCTTAAGTAAATTCAAAGGTATTGAAATTATCCCATGCATACTATCTGACCATAGTGCAATGAAGTTGGAAATTAATGGCAAAAGAAATTATAAAACCTGCATAAATACATTGAAATTAAATAACAACCTTTTGAACAACCAATGGGCTACAGATGAAATTAAAGAGGAAATAAAGCAGAGTTCCAGTGGTCCAGCACTGGCCTGAGGAGAGTTTGAGACCTGCACTCCCAGTGGTTGAGTTCCTATTGAGCTCCCTAGGACACTGGACTGGGACCTGGAGGTTCTGTGGGCATCAGTACACCATGCCTAGCTTCTGTCTTTCAATTGAGGGAGCCCAGAATCTGTGGGGAGTCAAGAACACATGAAGTGAGTCCCAGTGCTCCAGGGCTGGCCCATGGAGTGGTTGAGACCTGCAATCCCAGTGATTGAGTTCCTATCCAGCTCCCTAGGACACTGGACTGGGCCCTAGAGGTTCTGCAGGCCTCAGTGCACTATGCCCAGTGGCCTTCTTTCAGTTTGGGAGGCTGAGACCACTCAGGGGGACTCTCAGCCCTGTGGTACTGCCCCAGGGAGAGTGTGAGACCTGTGCTCCCAGTGGTTGAGTTTCTATCCAGCTCCTTAAAACACTGGACTAGGACCTGGAAGTTCCTGGGGCCTCAGTACACCAAGCCCAGTGGCCTTCTTTCTTTCCAAAAGATATGGACCACACAGGGGGAATTTCAGCACACTAACATTGACACAGAGAGAGTTTCAGACCACTGCTCACAGCGGTTGGGTTCTCGCCCAACTCCCTGAAACACTGGACTGGGCTTGGGAGGTCCTGCAGGCCTGAATGGGCCAAGCTCAGTGACATTCATTCAGTCCCAGGAGCTGAGGGTGCAGTAGGTAATTCCCAACACACTCATGCGAAGCTTTGAAACAACGCTCAAAGCAAGGAAATATAGGAAAATGAAAAAAAGAAACATCAAAAGGCAATCTCAAATCTCCAGCCCATTCTAAGAAAGTGTAGGAGCCATGTACATAGAAGAAAATAGAAACCATACACCTGAAATGACTGAAATGATATCAACTGAAATAAAGAAGCAACTCAGGGAAGCTATGCAGAAACTCAAATCAGAAATAATTGCCT
>PVJX010026271.1:0-26026 GCA_004027295.1 Dolichotis patagonum | reverse complement strand
ACTCTCCCACCTACAGTGCAGAAGAGTTCCTTTTTCCCCACAGCCTCCCCAACACTTACTTTGGGTAGTTTTTTCTATCCTGGCCATTCTTTCTGGGGTGAGATGGAATCTCAGTGTGGTTTTAATTTGCATTTCTCTAATGACTAATGATGCTGAACATTTTTTCATGTATTTATTTGCCATTCATATTTCTTCATCTAAGAACTGTGTATTCATCTTGGATGCCCAATTTTGGATTGGGTCTTTGAATTTCAAGGGTCTGATTTTTTTTTATTCTTTATAAGTTCTAGACAGAAGTCCTTTGTCTGAGGTACAGTTCACTAAGATTTTTTTCCCAGTGTGTGAGTTTTCTTTTCACTATGCCGCAGATCTCTTTTGACATGCAGACACTCTTTAATAAGATGTGATCCCTGTTATTGATTCTGGGAAGTATTTCCCATCCAGTTTGATTCTTGTTCATGAATTCTCTACCTACCCCTATGTCTTCAAGATTTTTAAATAATTTGTCTTCCAACAGATTTAGTGTTTCTGTTTTAATATTTAGATCTTTGATCCATTTAGATTTTAGTTTAGTACATGATGATAGGCATGGGTCTAGTTTTAGTTTTCAGCATATGGATAGCCAATTTTTCCAGCACCATTTATTAAAGAGACTATCGTTCTTCCAGGGAATATGTTTGGCCCCTTTATCGAAGATAAGGTGGTTGTGTTTGTTTGTGGTTGTGGTTGCATCTTCCAATCTATTCCATTGATCATCAGATCTGTTTTTATTCCAGTATCATGTTGATTTTATTAGAGTAGTTTTGTAATATAACGTCAAGTCAGGGATTATGATACCTCCTGCCTTGCATTTGCTATTCTAGGTCTCTTCTAGTTCCAAATGAATTTTAGTTGTGATTTCTCTAGCTCTATGAGGTATGCTACTGGTATCTTGATGGGGATTGCATTGAATATAACAATTTTGGGAGAATGGCCATTTTCACAATATTTATTCTTCCAATCTATAAACAAGGGATGTCTTTCCATTCTCTGAGATCCTCTTCAAATTCTTTTTCAAGGTATTATAATTTTCTCTGTATAGCTCTTTTACTTCCTTTGTTAGATTAATTCCTAAGTATTTCACTTTTTTGGATGCTAGTGTGAAGGGTGTGGCTTCTCTTATTTCTCTATCAGTGCTTTTGTTGTTAGTGGATGGGAACGTTTCTGATTTTTGATTTTGATTGTCTTTGTATCCAGCTACATTGCTCAATTTATTTATTACATCTAGGAGTCTTTCAATGGTGTTATGGGGGTCTTCTATGTAACGTATCATGTAATCTGCAAATAATGATAATTTAACTTCCTCTTTTCATATCTCTACTCCTGTTATTTCTCTCTCTTGTCTAATTGCTCTGGGTAGTATTTCTAGTACTATGTTAAATAGGAGCAGTGATAAGGGACATCCTTGTCTTGTGCCTGATTTTAAGGTAAACACTTCCAGTTTTTGGCCATTTAGTATGATGCTGGCTGTTGGTTTGTCATAGATGGCCTTTATCATACTGAGGTAAACGTCATCTATTCTCATTCTCTGTAAGGTTCTTATCATGCATGAGTGTTGGACCTTATCAAAAGCTTATTCTGCATCTATAGAGATGATCATGTGGTTCTTACTTTTGGCTCTATTGATATGGTGGATTACATTTATTGATTTACGTATGTTGAACCATCCCTGCATTCCAAGGATGAATCCCACTTGGTCATGGTATAATCTTCTTGATGATTTGCTGCATTCTGTTTGCCAGTATTTTATTGAGAATTTTTGCATCTATGTTCCTCAGGGAGATTGGCCTATAGTTCTCTTTTTTAGTTGAGTCTTTCTCTGGTTTTGGTACTAGAGTAATATTTGCTTCCAGAAATGACTTAGGCAGAATTGCTTGATTTCAATTTCACTGAAGAGTTTGAGGAGTGTCAGAATTAAGTCTTCTTTGTATTTCTTGTAGAATTCCACAGTGAATATGTCTGGACCTGGGCTCTTCTTTGTTGGCAAGGACTTAATTACATTTTCAATTTCATTAATAAAAATATGGTTATTCAGCAATTTTACATCTTCCTGACCCTGCTTTTGTAGTTCATATGTTTCTAGGAATGTGTCCATTTCTTCTGTGTTATCAAATCATTGAGAGCAGAGATTTTTGAAATAGTTGTTGATGATCTTTTGTAATTCCACAGTGTGTGTAGTGATTTCTTCTTTTTATTCCTTATTGCATGAATTTGAGTTTTTCTTTCCTTCTTTTTATAAAGTTGGCTAAGTGCTTATCAATTTTATTTATTCTTTCAAAGAACCAACTCTTTGATTCTTTTAATCTTTGAATTGTTTTGTTAGACTCTATTGCATTAATTTCTGCTCTGATCTTTATAATTTCCTGCCTTTTTTGGGCTTTGGGCTTGGCTTGCTCTTCTTTTTCTAGATGTTTGAGGTGTAGCATCAGGTTGTTTATTTGTGTTCATTCTGTTTGCCGGATTGGGAACTCAGTGCAATAAACTATCCTCTGAGGACTGCTTTCATTGCATCTCAAATATTCTAGTAAGTTGTGTTTGTATTCTTGTTTGCTTGTAGATATTGTTTAATTTCTTCTTTAATGGCCTATGTGACCCACTGATTGCTCCAATATATTATTCAGTTTCCATGTGTTGTGGGGTTTTTGCAGTTTCTTTTATCATTAATTTCTAGTTTCATGGCAGTATGATCTGATAACATGCACGGGATAATTTCAATTCTTTTGTATTTACTTACATATGTTTTTTGAGCTAGTAGATGGTCTATTTTAGAGAATGTCCAATGTACTGCTGAGAAAATTGTATATTCTGATGTTGTTGGATGGAACACTCTCTATATGTCTATGAAGTCCATTTGTTCACAGGTGTGATTCAGTACTGTTATTTCTTTGCTGATTTTCTGTCTAGTTGATATGCCCCTTTGTGTCAATGGCATGTTAAGGTCTCCTGTTATAATTGTGTTATTACTTATTTGATTTTTCATTTCTGTTAATACTTGCTTTGTATAGCTGGGTGCTCTGAATTTGGTGCATATATATTTAAGATTGTTATCTCTTCCTCTTGAAGTTTTTCCCTAACTATTATGTAGTTCACCTAACTAATATTTAGGTCCCTTCTTTATCTCTTTGGATCCTTCTTGGTTTGAAGTTCACATTGTCTGCAAACAGGATAGCTACCCCCAATTTTTTTGGTTTCCTGTTGCATGGAGTATTGTTTTCCATCTTTTGACTTTCAGTCTAAGTTTAATTTGGGTTAAATGGGTTTCTGATAGACAACATATGGTTGGATTTTGTTTCTTTATTCATTCTGCCAGTCTGTTTCTTTTGATTGGTGAATTGAGACCATTTACAATATTGGTTATAACTGTTATATATTGGTTTATTGTTAACATGTTATCTTTCTGCTGTTGTATCTTTAGCTCTCCATTCTGTTTGTCTGTCTTGCTTAGTGGTTTTTTCCTATATGTGTCTAGAATGTCTTTCAGTATTCTTTGTAGGGTTGGTTTGGTGTTCATGAAGTTTTTCTGCTGTTCTTTGTCATGGAAGTATTTTATTTTCCTTCCATTTTGAAGGACAGTTTTGCAGGGTAGGTCAGTCTGGGTTGGAAGTGATTTTCCTTTAAGATCTGAAACACTTCACTCCATGCTCTTCTTGACTTCATTATTTGTGTTGAGAAGTCTGCTGTGATTCTGACAGTCTTTCCTTTATAGGTGATCTGTCCCTTCTCTCTAACAGCTTTTAATATTCTGTTCTTATGTTGGATTTCTGGGATGGTGATTATTATATGTTTGGGTGTAGTTTTATTTTCATTATGGCTATTTGGAGTTCTATATGCTTCACTTATCCATATGTCAGTTTCCATTCTCATGTTTGGGATATTTTCAGCTATTGCTTCTGTAAATAGCCTCTTGATATCATTTGGGCTGTCCCCTTCTTTTTCATTTATCCCTATTAATCTTACGTTGCTTTGCTTTGCATCATCTTGCAGGTGTTGAATTGTTATTTCCTGATTCCTTGTTATTTTTAAAAATCTTTCCTCTCCTGTTCACTAGCTTCAATCATATCTTTGAGGTTTGAAATTCTATCTTCAATATTGTTGAGGTGGTTTTGGGAACTTTAAATAAAATTTTTGATATCTTGTATATCTCTTTGAATCTGCTTCATGAATTCTGTTTGTTTCTTATAGTGTTCATTCAGGGATTCTATCTGTTTGCTTTGTTCTTCTAATTTTTTAGCTGTGTCTTCATTAGATGTGTTCACTCTTTCTTTGAGTACTTTTATCATTTGTTCTTTTCCCTGGGAATTTATTTGTGATTTGAGTTTTTCCATAGCTCCCCTGAGTTGCTTCTTTTTTCAGTTGATATCATTTCAGCCATTTTAGGTGTATGGCTTCTATTTTCTTCTATGTACATGGCTCCTAGGCTTTCTTGGGATGGGCTGGAGATTTGAGATTGCCTTTTGGTCTTTCATTTTGTCATTTTCCTATATTTCCTTGCTTTGATCAGTGTTCCAGAACTTCCCCTGGGTGTGTTGAGTATCACCTCCTTCACCCTCAGCTCCTGGGACTGAATGAATGTCACTGAGCTTGGCCCAGTCAGGCCTGCAGAACCTCTGGAGCCCATTCCAGTGTTTCAGGGAGTTGGATGGGACCTCAATCACAGTGAGCACTGGTCTCAAACTCTCCCTGGGCCAGCACCAGTGGGCTGAAAGTCGCCCTGCATGGTCCTAGCCTCCTGAAGTGAAAGAAGGCTGCTGGGCATGGTGCACTGAGGCCTGTGAAACCTCTGGGGCCCAGTCCAGTGTCCTAGGGAGCTGGATAGGAACCACTGGGAGCACTGGTCTCAAACTCTCCCCGGGCTAGCACCAGAGGGCTGAGAGTTCCCCTGCATGGTCTCGGCCTCACAGACTGAAAGAAGGCTGCTGGGCATGGTGTAATGTGGCCTGCAAAACCTCAGAGTCCCAGTCCAGTGTCCTAGGGAGCTAGATAGGAGCTCAACAGCTGGGAGTGCATGTCTCAAACTCTCCCTCTGCCTGCATTGGAGCACTCTATGCTGAAAATTATACTATGCTAAAAAAGGATATTGAAGAGGATATTAGAAAATGAAAGGATATTCCTTGCTCTTGGCTAGGAAAAACCAACGTTGTGAAAATGGCCCTACTCCCAAAACTGTTATACAGATTTAATGCAATCCCAATCAAAATACCATTGACATACCTCACAGATCTAGAGAAAACACTCCTAAAATTCATTTGGAAATGGATTTGTTTCTTTATTTCACTTCCTATCTTTTCAGAAGTTTCAGGTGTTTGACTTCCAAAGTCTTCAATGTTGTCTCCTGTACTTGTTCTAGATGGGCTAGGGATTTGAGATTGCAATTGCTTTTCTGTTTTGTCATTTTTTACCTCTCAGTTAATGTTTCAGTCTTTTCAATCCCACTAGTCTCAACTGACCATCATTTGTGTCTTAGAGTCCCACTATATGACTGACATTCATCTAGTTAACAGGTCCTAGACTGTGGGAGAGGTACCAGTCACCTGAATTGCTCCTGCAGGCTAAGTTGGATGAGTCCTGGATTCTTCCTGGGCTGACTAGCCTTTGAGTATTGATATGAGCCAACCCTTTGCTCATTTTGTTACTGTGGCTTTAGAAGGTTCCAAGCCCCAAGACCCATCTGTCCATGATGTGGGCCCCAGATAGGACCCTACTATGTCTCTGGGGGTCTTGTAGGCCCAGCCAAGTACCTCTGGGTGGAACATACCCCACCACTTCTCTTGCCAGTCCACCTATGTCCTTTATGTGGATGAGGGTCTCACCTACACTGTTGCTGGCCTGCCAAGATGGGGAAGGACTCACCCATGCCCTTGCCTGCCTACCAAAGTCCTCAGGTGGGGATAGGGGTGGCAGAGACTCCTGCCAATCCACTGAGGTTCCTTTTGGGGGTACTTACCAGCACACTTACCTGCCCACTGAGGTCCCCTGTGGGGATACCAACTAGCATGCTTACCTGCCCACTGAGGTCCCCTGTGGGTGTACCCACCAGCATGCTTACCTGCCAACTGATGTCATCTGGATTGGGGTCAGGGTGACTGATGCTCCTGCCAGCTACTGAGCACCTCTCGTTAGGGTCCTATTGCTCTATTCTTTTAACTTCATTAAACAATGAGAATCATAAACAAACAAAAAAAAGCAAACATTTCTGTTAATGTTTTGGTTCTTCTACATTGCCACTCTTTATGGACTCTAGGTAGGTATAATGATTTTAATACCATAGACAACTTTTTGTTGTTCAAAGCAGCTATTATTTACAGTCTCAGATTATAAATCCTTTATATTCTGCTGATGTTGACAACATCAAAGAACAAATATCCTATTTTTCACTTGCCAATTCTTAAGTGGTATCTTTGTCTGTTTCTCATGAACCTACTTAATTCTTGATACTACAAGAAAAGTTGCCAAATAGGCTCTCAAATTGGTCAAGTAAATTACATTCACTGAGTAGTCTATTACATTAATGACATATTTTGTCAGTTAGTGTACATAAGCTAAATTGTAATCAGTAAAGTGGATATTTTGGCTACAAACCTACTTAAAGATTTGAGGATATCATCCGCTAGGCTTCATTTGCCTTTGAATTCTATTCCTCTCAATCTCTGAGAATGAGTATTTCAGCACAAGTTTCTATTTCACTGTTTTTTCCTGAGTCAGAAAACATTATGCATAGATTAGTTATTTTCCCCCCAAGTTCCATTATTTTCCTAGCTTCTATCTATGATTCTCAATTTAAGATTTATGATAAAACTTTTGAGTTTTAGTTTCATGCTTTGGTCTGCCTTTCTCTTTTTACTTTTCTAAAGTTGCTTACTTTATATGTTAGAATGCATTCTCCAGGCACCAGCTTACTTTCTAATCCAGTTTACTTCAACTCTAGGACACTTCTGTTAGGCCAGGCTTATTCTACACCTGTACTGTATCCCTACAACCCTGGGAATGTCTCCACTTCTTTAGTATCTCTATGAAGTCTCTCTATAAAGGCCTTGGCATCTCTACTGTGCGTCACGACTCTAAGGAAAACATTTATTGATGGGTCTCATGACTTATATCTGTGGTTCACAACTTTGGATTTTCAAGATTAGAGTTAAAATTATGATGGAAATGGAGACTTGTTGGATGCCAAGGGACTTGGGAAAAGAGGAAGAGGGAAAGGTGGGGAGGAAAAATAGTAAAGATGCTCAAGGTGTGGTATGTATATGTAACCATTCTTTATGACAAATGCAACTGTCATGCATTATAATTGTATCTAGTAATGAAAGATAAAATGAATTAAAACAAGTAATAAAGGCATTAATATGTCTGACATGAGTATTTTTTCAAGTTCTGTGGATGATTAAAAGGTACAAACTTTTTGTGGTACAACCATTTTTAAGAAGATTGCTTCTGAATTAAAAGTGAAACATGCAGTCTTTGAGCACTGCATCTTTTCTGATTAAAGGGACTGGAATCACCAATTTCTGAGAGCCTCTTTGACTCTTCTTCCACTATATAATTTTCTTTTTTATTGATTAATAGATTGCTTATTAATGTTTATATAAATCATGTCAAACAGAAGTAACAAGTAATATTAAGTGAGGGAGAAAACAAGAAATGTTTTGTTGTGTTTTGTTTCCTCTCCTTCCTCACCTGCAGTCTGGACCATGCTAATAGGTCAGCTATAAAAAACCAGGCTTCTTCACTACAATATCCTCTATGAATAATACCCAGGAAGGAAATTTTAAATCTACTACTGAATATAAAAGAGCATCACTAGAGAGAAATAATTTATGAGTGAGACGCCAGGGATACATACTATAATTTATTTTTATATTGTGATCTTTGTTCAGAACACTGCAAGCTCCTCTTCAGAAAGAGTGCATCAATTATGAGCAAGAAAGAAAAGGGAGATTTTAATACTAGAGTATATATCTTTCATACTTAGTATATGCTTATGCATACACATTGATAATAGATACTTTGTTGGTTCAAATCATTACAAGCTGTGAACCATGAAGAGAAATGAGCAATAAATAAAGGTCCCCGCTTCTTTTAATAAATGTCCCTGTGTCAGAGCCCAGGAAATGCCTTGTATTCACAATGAGCTCAACTGTACTCTATTCAATTCTTGAAATGCAAAAACTGTGACATCTTTAAATTAAACTTTGAATACTCTTTACAATGTCTTACATATGCATTTCAAAAAATCTGGATGGTAATTACATATTCAAAGGAAAAGTATTGTCAATTATTAAATCAAAGGTCTAGCTATTTACATGAGTTCTTTAGTGTATATTAATAATATTAATTAACATTTGTTCAGTAATTTTCATATCCATCTGTCTGAGTTTTTTTAACATATTCTTGTGTCTAAAATTAACAGCAACACAATAAAGTCAACTTTAGAAATAAAATGAGCAGAGAGAGGTTTAGTAAATTGTTGAAAGTCACACTGCTCATAAGTTCTGCAGCTGGGATTTTGATTCAGGAAATTTTGCTCTTATGTACAACAGTATACCACTCTTAACTCAATGGTGCTATAAAAACAATTATTATATCAGGACTATTTGGACAAGATTATTCAGTACTTTTTAAACTCAGAGTCTCATTACGGAAAAGAGCTGCAAGAATGGTTTGTATATGATTTCCTTGCATTGTCAACACTTTGATGATTTCCTGGAGAAGACAAGATGATCTCGAACAGAGGTTAATGATGTTGGAAAGGGAATGTGATTAGTTTCAATAGCCAGCACTCATTAAAGAGAGAGTTAGACTTAATAATCATAGACATAGGGGTCCAACTGTGAGTAAGTTGGATCTTGAAATCATGTGGGGAAGCAAGTATTAACCAAAAACCACATCCAAATTAAATTACAATTATGATAAATGCTGTTTTTAGGGAGGCTACTGAATGCTAGAAGAACGCATAACTGGACATTTAACCTAGTCGAGGAGAGATGGGACAAAGTGAAGCTGCATTTACACTGAAACATGGGTGAAATGCCTTGCACGGCTGGGCAAGGACACTCACAGCAGGTGCCTGTGTGACCCTGAGAGACAGAGGACAGACTATATTGTAGTTAAAACAGTGATCTATAAAAAAGGCATTTTAAAATAAAAATAAACATAAAATAAAATAGCATTTTTCACTGAGTATGAAAAGTAAATATAAAAGCTTTCACTTTCATTTACTTATTTTACCTTTGTTTACATTTACTTTACCTGTGTAAAAATTCATTTTTTCCTTTTAAAATTATTTTATTACATAGCTTCTCTGAGTATTTTCTAAATCATATCCTGATCTAACTATATAACTTCAAGTAGCTTATTTTAACTATTACATCAAGAAGAATCGGAAAGAAAAGAATTGAAGGAAGCAAATCAATCCAGATGCATCTTTGTGCAGGCTATTGTGCTAGAGAAATTGAGACTCATTTCTAAAAAGGTGACAGTGTAGAATGTCCGGGACGGAGGACCTGGGTTACTTATGTACCAGCTTTCTTTTCACTGCTTGAGGGGTGATTCCTAATGGTACATAAAACCAAGTCGGTTACAAGAGTTGGGAGCAGGGAGAAAATTTTCTCAAGCAAATTATTAAAGTATGTAAGCCCTTGAGATTAATGATTGTGAAAGAATATGGGTGGGGTAGGGATAATTTTTGCCCCTTCATCTGTCAGTGGGGAGAGGGAAGCACAGAGTATAATTTTCACGAGGACAGTGGCAGGAGTCTTATTTAAGATGGTGCACTGAAGACAGTGACAGAGAGAAGAGTAAAAGGAGGGAATAGACAATAGGGTTAATGGATAATAGTTATATTTTTATCAGAGAATATTATTTATTAGTAAAGTTAGTTTGAATTTTTAGTGTATCTAGGCCCTAATCAAAAGGCAATAATCAATAAATTTTGTGCCATATTAAATGATGCTTATTTACATTATGAACTTGTATTAGCCTTCTACAGGTGCTATGCCAAACTATCACAAACTAGAGGATATAAAATTAAAGAAATTCTCTGCCTCACAGTACTGGAGGTTAGAAGTCTAAAATTGTGGTGTTAGCAGGGCCATGCTGTCTCTGAAACCAGTGAAAGGAACCTCACTTACCATTTTTTATTTCCTTCTGGTTTCATGTCTGTCTTTGCTGTTGTAAAAGGTAAGCTACATCACTCCAATCTCCACCTTTCCCATGACACGGCATCTTCTCTACCCATGACTGTACACCCACTCTGAAGCTGGGGGTAGTGGCACACAACTGCAATCCCATCACTCAGAAGGCAGAGGCAGCAGGATTGTTGCGAGTTCAAGGCCAGTTTGGGCTACAAAGTGGGTTCAAGTCCTATCTAAACTGCATAGAGACCCATCTTAAAAACAAAACAAAACAAAACAAAACAAAACAAAACAAAACAAACAACAACCAATCAAGAATACCAACTATTTTGAGTTATGGGGTAACTCTTCTCCAATATGTCTTTTGAGCTTATTATATAAGCAAAGATCTTACTCTAAGTTTAGATTGTGAGGTTCTAGGGGTTAGGAATCCCACATATCCTTTTTGAGGAGGACACAATTCAACTCATACAAAAAACCTTTGCAGCCAAATCTAGGAAAGACCTTATTCTAGAGTAAAAACAGTGCCACTGTTTTCAGGTTTCAAATCAGTTTTTAAGATGAACCAAAAGAAGCCCAATGCTCGGTATGATGGTGCATACCTGTATTCCCAGCACTCAGCAGGCTGAGGCAGGAGGATAATTTTTAAAGATTTTACTCCAAATTCCACCATTTACTTGCCCTAATGTCTGGAATAAAATATTCTAATGATTATTATTTAAAAATCACTGCTGGGCCAGGGATTTAGCTCAGTGGCTCAACGCCTACCTGGCAAGTGTGAGGTCCTGAGTTTAATTCTTGGTACAAAAAAGTTTAAAAAATGAAAATCACTGTTTCTGTTCATACACACTCCCTCGTCATTGCTTGCTGTGTGTGATATGTAGTGGTCATGAATATAGGCTACTTCAAGGAACGCATAGGAATATTTACCTCTGGTTTTACTACATATGTCATTTTTTCCCGTATCCTAAAACAATTTCTATAAAATCAGACACAAAAAGGCTATTTTGTACTTAATTGCTAAAGATAATTTTGTCACTTCCTTGAATAACAAAATGTTTGATCACAGATTTCAACTCCTCTTAAAAATCAGTGTGACAATTCAGAGAAGAGAACCTCAGTGTAAAGCAGACACAAGTCTACTGAAAATGCTAAGTGAACCCTTGTTCGGTAATGACTGGCATAATGATTCTAATTTACCATTTAACCCAAGATTTTGAGGCTAATCACACTGCCTTCACATCCTTAATATATGAAGAGCAATAAAGACATATTACCATGTAATTATATCAACAAGATATGGTGAGAAGCAAAAACAACTAAGAGTCAAGATTTTGTTTTAGTAACTGAGTTATTCAGATAAGAAAACTACTAGTTCTCAAAGATAAATTGATCTCTATTTTATAACCCAAGCATCAAAATTAAACTTGATTTCAAAGTTACAAATAAATTCCGTAGTATTTGGCATATTTTTATATGTTTTAATAGTTCAAAATAATTTTAAGAGAGATTAATATTATTAAAAATTTTGCATGCTAATTGACTGAGTTGATTAATAAATGTACTTATTTGTTTGTTAGCAAGCTTTAAAGGCACAGTACTCATGAGCTTTCTTACTGAAATACTCCTGACTAAGAATATGCTGTGCTACTACATTTAAAAAGAAAAATAATTTTTCTCTACTGTGTAGCAAATAAAGACTAATGATTAATAGGCAGAGGGGGAAGGGAAGAGGCATCCTTTTCTTGTCTAATACAAACTGCACTATTTTCATAAATTGTTACATACTTCTCCCCACTAGTAATTTAAATAACAATTTTCCAACCTTCTAAATAATTTGTATCTTATAGAAAGGTAAAACAGAAAAAGTAAAAAAAAAAAACTCATTCAAATTTGATCTCGTGTATAACTCTTGTAGTAATTTAGCAAATATCTTCCAGTTTTAGATATGCATATGTGATGATATGAAATGTATTGTGCAATTTCTGAGTTTCTTCCTGTATTTTTCCCCAGGTTTAAACAATAATATCCTGTTTGAAATCATATGTTGTAAAATAACATGCATCTTGGCTTTCTTTGAACATGGAGACTGAGATGAATTTTACAACTTTATCCTCCATCGTATTATCATACAATATTTCAGATTATTACATACTGTTTTCTAAGTTTGTTTTGATGCTCATCTGCATCTGAACAGCCCGTATTCTAGCAGGCAGATACACAAGTTGTTTCTGCAATTGTATGTTTCTTTCAAAATGGAAGTTGATTTGGGTCCTTTTAGGCTCAGACTAAGGAAAATACAATTTGCAACAACTGGGAATCATAGTTGCCGATCACATATTTAAGGCCTCATTTGAGGCCTTAAATAAGTCCTCTTTTATTTAACTCATCAATGAAGGAACAAAGAGGATGACAAAGTACATTCACAGAAAAGAAAATTTCTGAGGTAACATTTTTATAACCTGTGCAAGAAGGAAACAATTACTGAAATAAAATTAGGTTAATGTATACAAGGCAATAAAACACACACACAGGCACATGCAGTACTCCCACAAAGAAACCATCACTTTTTTTTGTGAAAATCATACTATCTAATCTATTTAATAGAATGATAAGCTTTCTGAGCCCTGTTCTACTGTGCTAACAAATTTCCATTTCCTAAAGATAAATCTTAGATGTGAGTTCATAAGAAATACTCTACTATGAAATGAGAAGGACTTACACTTATTCTTTTTGTTTTTTGCCCCAAGTATTGAATGTTTTTCTTACTGCCTGAGATTAATGTTTTATTTGTTATTCTAATATACTGATGTCTACATTAATGTTGATAAAATAATTGTAAATCACAATTGCTCCAACTTAAAATCAACTTTATAAGTTTAAAAAGACCTATTGAAAGAATTTGATCAAGATTTTTTTAAAACAGCTGGGTAATATTTATTCTGTGGATGCACTGTATATCAGGGGTCACAGGTTCCACTATAGATATTTAAGTGATAGCCAGGATCTCATTACTTTAACTAATTCTTAATAATCTATATCACTAATTTTAATTTTGCATAATTGCACATATGCAAACATAGGCTCAATCCTAAAAGAGAAACTGTTGCTTTAAAGGTTGCATGAATTTAAACGCTAGCACAATTGTCAACTACTTCTCAAAAAAGTGTATTTTTACACTTTCGTGAGTCACAGATCATATTGAATAACCCAGTCAGACCATCTGTTTTGTTGTTGTTTTTGTGTGTGTGTGTGTGTGTGTGTGCCAATACTAATCAGATTTGTGTTGTAAAGTCCCTAGACAATGTAAATTTACTTGAGAAAGAAGAGCAATCACAAATGAAGATGGTTGCATCTTGGGAATTAAAGAAAAGTTAGAAAAAAAATCCTAAAATTGACAAATTTAGACAGTAATACATAGAGCGATCCAGAGACACTATAGAAATCTTAGCTAGAAACATCAGTAGTAACATGTTATTTGAAACTTTGAAAAGAAAGACAAAACAGTCACTCAGTGAATGTAGTAGCCCCAAATACTAGACCTGAGAGTGAAGTCAAAACACAAAGAAAAGAAAAAGAAAATTTACAGCTTATTTTAAACCACTGACTAAGCTAACAAGCACTTTGTTGTTGACAATGAGTAAATGATTTTGTCAAACAGTAAAATTATCTTCAGCAGTTAGGTTGTTTGTGTATGTGTTTCTTTTTGGAGGTACTGAAAATTGAATCTATGTCCCCGCAAATTTTAGGCAAGTGCTCTACCTCCAAGCTTTGTAATTTTTTAAGCTCTTTACTCTCTTACTTGTTCAAGCCTGACTTCAACTTGCACTCCTTCTGCCTCCAGAGCAGCTGGAGCTGCAGGCATGAGCCACAACATTTGACTGCAGCTCCCTACGTTTTGTGTAATTCGAGCACAGAAGACAGGTAGGTATGAACTGGAGGGAGCTAGTCCAACTTTGCTCATGGAAGGACCAAACACAAATTTGAAAGAGCTAGTTAGTTTTGCTTAGCAAAATAATTGATTACAAGAGATAGTAGCTAATGCTTTAGGATGAAAGATTTTTAAAAGACAGTAAATTAAAAAGTTGGCTATATTGAGTTACACAGTAGAAGAGAAACTGAGTGATGAAGAAGACAGAAAAAGATTGAGCCGGAAGCATAGAGCCTTAATTCTACATAATAAAGTGATCATTAAGAATTGATGATGAAAAAGTGACTAATTAATATCTGTCATCCAATTGTGAATTCATACCCAAAATGTTTAAGCAGCTTGCTATCTATAGAAAAGGCCATTCTTTGCCAGATCAAAGAGAAAAACTAGATCTAGTTGACAGACAAGTAGAATGAGAGAATCAGAAATGGAAACTTAGAGTTGGAGGTAATCATTAGCATATGTAGACCCCAGAATTATCAGAAAATGTAGATGCACCTTTGTCAAATGGTCCTCAGTGTGCACTGTCCCATCACCTGACGGTGATTTAGTTTGCCCTGGGTTACACATTCATTGAGATGAAAAATGAACCACCAATAAACAGCTAGTTAGTATGTTTCAAGGGAAAGAATAGTGACTAAGAATTAGAGGCCCTAATTTGAGTGTTTCACCATCTTCTTTGAGCCCATTACCACAGTGCTGAAATAGGTACATGAACTGACAAACATTAAATCTACACAAACAATAAATCTACACATATCGGTATATGCAAATGTATATAAATGTGGAAATTATCACTGTCAAAAATAATTACTTCCCCCCAAAATTATTTTTATCTCTAATTTCTTTATGCACCACAAAAGAACTAATATAATCCATCATGTCTGCCAAACATTATGTTACTTAGAGTCTCGCCCTTACTCCTGCCAGTTACCAAGTTTTTAGAATAACCCTAGCTACATATTAGGGAAGAAACATTTTCTAATTAGTGCTTTTTTTTTCAAAACACTGCCATGTTCACCCAAGCTGCTTTTCAAGCCCTTTGGAAAAAAGAAATTCCATAATTTCCATACCACATCTAGGGTTTAAGGAACCTCAGCATCACTACGCATTGCTCCACAAAATACAAATTGTTTGTGTACGTGAGAGAACATTTTGATGGACTGGTACATATCAGTTATACATTTTTAGAAGACCAGTCTTCAGAAGCAAATGACTTCTATTTTTATTTTGTGAGATTTTCTTCTCTCCCTTAGTTTGAGAATCATGTGGCAATCCAGTTAAGAAGGGAGATTTCTTTGTGCAAATTCAATACAAAATCCTTGCTCCCCTCTGAGGTACCTTGGACTCTTGCTTTGCTATCTAGATGTTCATGTAATTGTCACAGTAACACTTCTGAAACTTGTTATATTCCTGTGCAAATTAAACAGAAACTAAATAAGCTTTATGAAATACAACATTTCCTTAGCAATGTAAATACTTTCTGTGGGAATATTAAAAGAATTCCACCTGTTTTCTTCAATGCAGTATTGTTTTACATTATAATAAGAAATGAAAGAAAAATGGGATTTTCTCAACACTATCAGGTCTCAAAAGAGAGAGAAAGAAAGGAGAGAAGGGGAGGGAGGGGCAGGAGAGAGAGAGAGAGCAAGCAATTTGAACTCAACCTCCTGTCCTCACTCCATGCTGTGAGATTTTGTCACTTATTCAATAGCGATGATAAACTCAACAAGAAAGAAAATTCACACCTCCTCT
This sequence comes from Dolichotis patagonum, assembly GCA_004027295.1. Taxonomy (NCBI): domain Eukaryota; kingdom Metazoa; phylum Chordata; class Mammalia; order Rodentia; family Caviidae; genus Dolichotis; species Dolichotis patagonum. Next base: position 10,171 of record PVJX010026271.1, on the reverse strand, counting down.
CAGCAAGAAGGAATTCTAAAGAAGCAACAAAAATTGTTGAGTATCACTTTTGGGAAGGATTTCAATATCCTTAAAATGCTGTTACACTTTGAATGCATCCCCCAAATTTCATGAGTGGAGAACTTCAACTGAAATGCAATAGTGTTGAGAGGTAAAGTCTAATAATAGGTGATTAAATTGTAGAGATTTCATCTTCTTGTCTGGATATCACTGTTATCTTAGGAAAAGATCAGTTAAAACAAGAGTAGGGGGTTTGAAAAAGAGAGGTCAGCCCCCTCTTTCTCTGGGCCCCTCTTCTTTCCATATTCTTTTTCCAGGCAAGTGTCAGGAGATGGAATCCTTTCAGAGATGAACAGGCCCGCAGGGCTCAGCCCCTTATCAATGGGCTCACGTGGTTATCCTTTGAATAGGTTTTCTACATCAAGAGAAGTTTGTTATGAGACTGAGTTTGGCATTTCCTTGCTCTCTCCTCTTATTCTCACTTGCTTTTTGCCTTCTGCCATGGAATGATGGAGCATAAAATATCTCTCCAGATGAGCCTTCCTACCCTCCAGATCTACAAGTCAAAATAAATTTCTATTCATTATAAATTATCCAGTCTCAGATATTCTGGTACAGCAGAAAATAGATTGAGACAGATGCACTATCCCAAAGGACAGATGCTCGAGGCTAAAGCAGTATGTGTCAAAAAGTTGACTGTGATTATCAATGGGATAAGAGAAAATGTGCCTGCTGTTACTGTGATACAAGGTTTGTTTTCTTTATTACACTGATATTTTGTTGTCTTCTAATATCTTTCAAGGCTTTCTTCATCAATTTTCCATCATTAAAGAAGGCAAAAAGAGTTTATCCAAAATGGAAGTAACTGAATGACTACTACCCTTTCTTAGGGAGTGATGTATAGAAGCAGAGTCAACCTCTCTAGTAATGGCTTCTTATCTGAAAAGCATATTTCTTTATACTACAGGATGTACTTAACATGGATCTTCGTTATTATTGATTTATCATTGATGCTGGCAGCATTTTGGTCAAAGGGATGAAATGTTTATCTGGGGCTGAGACTTTGAAAAGATGGCCATAAACCAACTCAAAGTACCTGAACAGTGTCTGTGTGTGTGTGTGTGTGTGCACGCGTGTGCACCTTTGTTACAGGTGATAACAAGAAGTTCATGATATTATAAAGTGATTACTCAGTGCCTAACAAGTTTTGGGTTTTTTGGTTTGTTTGTTTTGGTACCTGGGATTGAACTCATGACCTTGCTCTTGCCAAGCAGGCACTTACACCACTGAGCTACGTCCCCAGCCTATGCCTAACAAGTTTGTCACTGTAGCTTCCAAGAAAAGTCTTCTTACTAACCATTCATTTTATAAAGGAAGTTTGCATCTGAAATGTATGTCTCTGAACTAAGTCTTATCCATCTTAATTCATCTGGTTTGAATGCAGCCACTTTCAATAACTAAGGAGAATTGTAGCATTCATAGCTATGCAGACACTATCCTTTTTTATCCTCATGAGTGCTGTGTCATCAAAGTTGAGGATTGCTAGTTTAACATTTATTTACAAATTTGAATCTCATTATTTCATGGACAAAGCATTTCTAATAAGACTTATTTTGTTGTAGAATAAACATTGAGCATCCGGAAACTTGTGTTAAAAATGCTGGGACCATGGGTGCATGGCTTCGAATATTTTTAAAATATTCTTAATCTTTGAAGAAATGACCTGAGAATTTCTATGCAGGTCTCAAATTCTATGACTTAGGAGCTTCTCTTTAGTGGATTCTGATCTTAAAAGTGTTCTCTTGAGCTCAGTGCTCTTCCTAAATGGAAATAAAATCACAAACACACTGAAGTGTCAAAAAAAATTCCCCAACTTTTTGCTACCTACTGAATAGTCTCTTTCCCTTAGAACAGGACCTGTTTTCCTAAAGGGGTTCAATCAATAAAAGAACCTCATAAACAAAATGGAAATAATTAGTTTAAAGTGGTGATAATTGTGGTAATTATACAGTGCCTATTTTGTTCCACTAGGAGGGAGCAAATTTTCAGATGTGCTGTGGATTCAACCAGGTATCACACATTACAATAAAAAGAAATCATCAGGTAATTGTGTCCATCCCATTGAACTTCCATTTCTAAATGTAGGAGGAACTTGAATTGTGTTCCTTCTTTCCATTAAAATTGTATAAAATTATATATATATATATATCATAGATACAAAATTTCTAAATATATATACACATTATTATTATTTTGGTTATGTTGATGGGTGCAATCCTCATTTATTTTCAGCTTTTTTCATCAAACCATATGTTCATACTGTAATAAAGTATAAAATTTAAGAATTAAGAACTACTGTGGCATGAAAAGCCCAGGAAATAAAACAGTTTATAACCCAGAAACTATAATGAACATGACTGGCAGATAGTATTATAAATTTAAAAAATTGCACTTCATGATGATCATTTTGAACATTAATAGTTTAATCAATTTGAAGTGAGAATTGATTTAGTTTCGCGCTGTTACGTTGTAAAAAACATTAACATCATTCTAATAATTTTGAATTTTTAAAAAGAAAAATCTAAGAAAACAGACTTAAAGAAATTGTTTTATCAAAAGTCTCTGTGATGGTTTCATGCATAAATAATAAAGAATATATGATATGAATGAGGGAAAAAAGTAGTTTCGAAAATGATGTAGGATGCACTTGTTAAAACCATCACAATGCATGCACAAAGAAACGTTAAGTGGGAAATAAATTGCTGTTTGAGAAAATATTTAGAAAAGGACTAAGCATTGGCATCAATAATTTAGTGACATACTGTATTCAGATTTTTCTCTATAAATTCATAGATTTTCCTACTTCCAAAGTTAACTGAAAATCAGAAAGGGGAAAATGTTGAAAGATTGACCAAAATCCATGAGATTAAATAAAAAATCAGCATATATAATTGGACTTTTTTTTTACTTCTTTGGAGAAAAAGAATACACACAAATACACATTTTTCGTATATTTTCTAGAAAGATTAAGGATATGTAAAGCTAAATATAATCATGTATATTTACATAATTAAAGTACAGCTATTTTTCCATCACTGTACAGTGATAGTCACACATACTGTACACAATTCTCTAATTCAACTACAAACATGGGCAGTTTCCTAAAAATCGAGAATAGTTGATTTGAATGAAGGCAGTGCTAAAAGGAGGTTGAAAAACTACTTTACAGATATAATTTCTTAAAACATGAAGCTCATTTTGCTTTTTCTTCATTCTCTTGAAATTCCAGCTATAAAATATCAAAGGAAAAGCCAAACAATTCCCATTTTCATGAATAGTAAATAGGAATCAGCAGAATATAGTATAGCTTATTAAATTTGCAGTGTCTTTTATGAACCTATCAGTCCATTGTCTGTCTTCAAGAGCTTTCCATTTCCTGTAAAGGATGCTAAATATAGCAATAGGTTCCTTTTAAATGTTTAAATTCTAGAGACCAATAAATAGCTTTTTGTTTCCCACTGGAAATTACAGAAGTAATTATCATGCAGATATAAAAAGGCTTCCATTTATTCCCCTGGACAGGTTCTATCATATTAGCTGCAGGAAGTTGAAGAAATAACAGTAAAATGGTGATTAAAGTATTTTTCAGTAAACTTCCAGACTCTAAAAAAGTCACGTAAAAATTCTATTAATTTGAAAGTTTCACACATATCCCTAAGAATTTGTACATACTGTATTTCAGGACAAATGAAGCAAATATGATTATTTGACCGGGATAGCCCAATGAGGATTCCTTCAGTGGTGAAAGAAGGAATGTCAGCAAAAATTCAGAGCCACTGAAACATTGTTGGTCAGAGATCCATCAGTGGAGTACAAATGACATTTAAAGCAGTGTTTCCCAAAATGGGGTCTGGAGCTACAAGAATCCTCCTAATCATTTTCAACGGATATATAAACCAACTGAAAATGAACAGCAGTGGCAACATAAAACAAAAACATAAAATACCTTAATTGAGGTAGACACAAGATGTAAAAATACAACCTTGGCCAAGTGGAAAAGTTGCCACAAATGAGATTTATTTTGAACATGTATGACTCTGAAAAACATATTTAATGTTTTTAGTTTCATTTTCTGCAAAATGGGAAGAAACTTGTACCTATTTTTTGTTGGTTTCTATGAGGTGACAGATCCCAAACTGAGGTGCAGCATATGAAAACACGAGAGACACAGTTATATGACTGGGGGGTCCACAGTCTCCAGGACACAGGCCTTGATCATAGTTTCTCTGTCTATTTATTAGTTTAAGCTGGGACTATAGCTTAGCAGCATGAGTGCCTGCCTGGCAAACTCAAGGTTCTAATTTTGATTCTTGGTACCAAAACAAGTATTTTCTTTACAAAAAGCAGAAGTGGGAAACAGGAGAGGTAAGTCACAGATAAGTGAGAATTTAATTGTTTAACTATCTTTGGCTATGTATGACCTTAATATTTTTTAAGCAAAACAGAAAAAGGGATAGAAATAATGTAGAATTTCAAAAAAGAAAAAAATAGTAGGACATTAACACTAGTTACTACATTGCATGTTGTTATCTTAGAAATAGTTGTTCAGGTTACGAGATCTAAGTATAAAAAGTGATCAAACAATCAAACAATGACAGCAAAAACTGTTCTTTTTGATGAACTGACAGAGATTATTATTATAGTTATCTATCTTGCATACATATACATACATACACATAATCTTTTCCTTTCTTCCTTGTCTCTTTTCCCCCTATCCCAATTGTTCCTTTCTTAATTGGAAGTTACTTTCAATCTAGCTATTCCCCTTCTGGGTATTTTCCCAGAAAGATTGAAAATGTTATACCACAGTGATATATGTAAACCCATGTTTATAGCAGTATAATTTGTAATAATTAAATATTAGAAACAACCCAAATGCCCATCAACCACAGAATGGATAAAAAAGATGTGGTATTTTTATACAATGGAATATTACTCAACTACAAAAAGGATAATCTTGAGGTTTTTGTGGGTAAATGGAGGCAACTTAAAACCATACTCATAAGTGAAATAAATCAAACTCATACTTATAAATATCATATTGTTTCCCTAGTGTAAAAAATAATAAAAATAAAAAACTGAAACAGTAATAAGATCCAAAATGTACAATAAGTATTCATATTTGTGTTCTTTTGGACATATCTTAGCAAAGTGTCTCATGCTGTCCCAGCAGCGCTCCACTGGGAACTTAGGGTCCTGTTTTCATTTCTTTTTATACTATGCTTTAGCAAGACTTCTTCCAGAACAGTCATGTGGCCTAGCAGAGCTCAAAGTCCCTGGAGTTACAACATGGAAGGTTAATTTAAGACATATTTTTCCCACAGTTTCTCAGAGATATTACTGTGAATAAATGAAATATTGTGTAGAATTCTTGATGGTGAACACTGTTACTATTGTTATTATTACATAACTAATTATGGCTAAAGGGTTACAGACCTCTCTGATTTATAGAGATTATAAAAATATGTTTAGTGACGGTCAGAAAGTCACAAGAGTTTTCTGAAAACTAATTTCTGTCTTCTTTCAGAAGTCCTGCGGTCACACATTATTTAGCACTACTACACATTTATGCTTGCTTGAGCAATTGAATTTTCAGTACCATACTTTTTATCATTGGATAAACAAACTTTGAATTGTTCATGGTTTTCAATTATCATGATTCATGAGTTAATTTATGTTCATAATTTGCTTTGTATCACTATACTCTTATTACCTGAAATTTGTTATAAAACATCTTTTTTGTATTTTGTGAAGTGGAAATTTATGAGCTTAGGGGTCCCTGTAGTTCACTGTTTTTGTCATATCATGCTCGTTCTTCTAAAAAATGTGTAGATCAGAAAAAAAATTAAAGATCCTTGTTCTAGAGGTGTGAGGCAATCAATGGACTTTTTGAAAAATGTCAACAGTTCTACTGCAAAAATCTAGATGATTAATAGTACTTAGCTTTGTCAAATATTTCTTGAATGGAAATCTGGCCTAAATTATTCATTTCTTAAATTTCATTCCCCTTGTCACCCTTTCCATCTCCTCAGATTATACTGATCTACAGTCCTATCTCTCCTGTTTCATTCTAGTCCATACCTTGTCATTCTAAATGTTTATTATCTTGTCTTTCCAAAGCCTAGATATTTCAATCTGTGAATTAAAAAAAAAATAAGTACTATTTTGTATGACGAGTTTGACAAATACAGATATATAAAGATAATTTTGTTAATTAATATCACCAGTAGTCACAGTCTGTTAGATATTCTCAACAGAGATGATTGCATACTGGCCATGAGGTAGTGTTGATAAAGGAGGTAAGACTAACCTACAATCCTTGGTTTAAGTCATCTTATTCCCCTTATCCAGGACAGAGCAGAAGAGATCTTTAATGTGATCTCAGCCTATGTTTCATCTTACATTAATTTTTTTCTTTCAGGGCACCAAATACACCATAACTAGGTCAAGTTCTCAAAATACCATAACTTTTCTCATTTTCTGCCTTTATCCTATTTGCATTGTTTGTTTTACTACAATAACAATTGTACAACTTCCACTAGAATATTTTAAGATAGTAGGCATCAGAGCATTTTTCTGGGCAGTGGGTACTATATATAGAAACAAATAATAGAGGAAATTGTGTTGAATATACATCAATTTTGAGTAAAATTAGCTCCTTTATAGTGTTATACTAATGATCACCTACATTACAAAGTGAAAATATATGAAAATATCCCCCCCAGCTGGATGCATTGCAGTGATATGAGGTTTTCTGACAATATGATTTGTGGTGAGAAAAACATCATTTTGTGTTCAAATTCTCTTTCAGAAAAAGAATGAAATTTTTCAAAGAGTGACTACTGACATCTGAATTTATTTTTTAAAACACTCAATAGAACAATAAAATTAGATCCATATAATTGATTTTGGTCAGAATTGACTGCCTTTGAACTGTTTCAAACGTCAGAATATTTTTTTTTGGTCTTTAAAATTAATTTATGAAGTACTAAATTCAACTTTGTTTAATTCGCAATACTTAATAATCATCCCCTGTTATTTTGTTTTCATCTCCATTTTAGTGAAACAAACAGCTTTCAGAGGGGAGATTAGAAAAATGCACAGTGTTGTGTTTTCCATGAAGATACAACACTGTACTTATAAAAAGTGAAGTGGGTGTCTTCCTGAAGCACATCAGACCAGCCCTCCCACCTAAGACTTTCTATCTTTCTGTGTCACTAAAATGCTACAAGATCATGGATTTAGCCTTTATTGTTGAAAAATTATCTCTAAAAATACTCACAGTAAAAACCATCTATTCTTGAATGAAAATGCAGTATGACAAACCATTATTAAGCTTTATTGTCTTACTCAAATTAATTCTATATATTAATCAGTCACTGAGTGATTACTTAGTGAAAAGTTAATGGACTGTAGAAAAACATTTCAGACTAGAAACTCTTTTTATCTCCCTGTTTCTTCCTGTTTCTTTCTCCTTTCCTTTTCTCCTTCCCTATCATCCTTTGATTCTCCTTTAAATTGAAATTTTGCTTGCCGTGTGACTAAAATGGGCCAGACATTTGCCTTGATTTAAGAACAATGTGACTTTAATCAAAGCAAAAGAGTGCATAAACCATTGATTTCTGGAATTCGTCCTCTCTCTCTCTCTCTCTCTCTCTCTCTTTCTCCAAAAGATTGACCTGAAACAAATATTATGGTTATAAGACAGATTTCAGGGGAATGTTGACATTTTGCCTAAGTCTTAGAAAATGGTGGAGCTGCTAATTAGGAACTTGTAGTAGCTGAAATAAATAGCTGTCAAATTGTGACAAATTCTTAGTCTTTATCTACTGAACCCAGTAGAATTTTGACTCTCCTTATCAGCCTGTGTTGACTCCCTGGCCACTGTAATTCTTTCATTATCTTCTTACGTATCCAGTTGCAACTTTGGATCTTGTTCTCGTTACTTGTTTCCTCCTTAATATATAGCTTTGGCCGAGAACTCTCCTCGGAACCTCTTTCCAGTATAACCAAATGCCTTTTGGGGCATGGAGATATAACATGAAACTACTTGACCAAAACTCTTAAAATTTAAAGAAGGAATAAAGTCACACAGAGAGAGTGTGGGCACCTATAATGGGTAAAAGAATATGTTCAGTGTATAGGTAACACGGAAATACTGACATAGAAAAAATAGAAAAGCAGAGGGATAAATATGAGAGCACTAAAAAGGCTTCTGTTATTTACCAATAACACTTCTAGCTGTTCTTATAAATAATTCTGATGAATTCATGATCATTTGAAAAGAATTCTCTCTCATTTTACTTTTTAAATTTCTATTTAACAAAGTTACTCCTCTATATGAGTGTGAAAGATGATGAATAGAAATACTTTTTAAACTTTCATCCTAAGGAAGATTTACAGTTAGCTTGGCAATAAAATTAATGGTAAAGATTTATTACAAAACTGCTTTTTTCTGTATTACATTGGTCTGGTTATGAAGGCTTTAAGGTCTTTGAGCAATTTAGTCCAAGTATCTCTTATTTTCTTATGGCCCATTTATTTCTACTGTATCGTGCTTATGTTTGGAATAATTTGGTTTTCTTTCGTGGCACCTGCTGATCTTGTCTCAATTAAAGTAGCTTCTTTCCTTTGTCATACCCTGCCTTAGGCACCCTCTCTTTGGTAGCTACTCTGGCATTCTTCCAAAATGTCCATAACAAAATTATGATGCTAATCTATAGGGTAAGTCAAATAATGTCAGAGAATCCCACAGATTTGCTTTCTTCATCTTTAGATTGACATCATCAGTTCTCATTCTCAAGAACACACTGTCACTTTAAAAATGTGGCAGTGAAACCATAGTATTTTATTTTGTTGTTGGCATTATAAAAATTACTTGAACTCTTCTGGTCATATCCCAGCTGCTAACAAAAACTAGATATTTGCCTGCGTGGCACGGAGCAGTAAGTGCTTAAAGTGAGAAGGGATCATTGAGACCATCCTCCTTTGAGAGATGAGGAAAGACACAGAGATGAGAAATAAGCTCAGGACTTTATTCACAAGGCCCTGGAGAGGAAACCTGCAGCTTGAGACATAATAGCAAATACAGTATCTTTTAGGGAAATAATTTCCTCATAACGTTTTTCCAGAGAAGATTTAGAAATACAGCTTAATTGAAAATATTAAGAAATGTATCAAGCATACAGTATCTCAGGTTATAATAATTGCAAATATAATCATAAATGTATGCTGCATGTGTAGAGGAGAGCAGTGATATTTGTGTTGTATCAATAGAGGCCAATGAAAAGGAGAAGCACTGAATGATAGTTCAGAAATCATTCGTGTGACTAAATTGCCTCACATTTGTTACTCGTTCAGTTCCCTTAACTTCTTAGACATTTTCTGTACCATGTGCACATCCGTCTGCCATGGGTGAGGCCACGCAGGTTTAATCACACTGCCACTTAGAAGTGGGCATATTATAAAAAGAACAAGGTCATTTTTGGAATTTTTGTCTACTCAGGGCTTTTTATAGCTAGTGGAAATAACTGTTCAGTGCAAGTCCCTAAAAAGTTTTATTAATATATCCATTCATAAACCAATTTTGCATAAAAATTATTTTTATTCTAAAGTGTTGTACATACATTTCTTTACTTCTAAATTTACTGCAATTGATGAATTTCTTTTTTTTTATAATGTGAAGGAGAATAAAACAAAAGGGGGCAGTACAGAGCAGATCAGAATAGGACAACATAGGCAACACAGTACTTTACATTAAGACAACTGGACATCAAAAGTAGCTAACACCATATCTCTTACTCTGCTATAGTTGAGCATAGTTTCAAATACAATAATATCAAATATAACACAATAGTATAAAGCCATGCATAGAGTGAAAGAATTCCAGGGCTTTCTGAACTGAATAACAGAAAATGATCAATGGGTACTATAATATCTCATTTTCAATAAAAATAATTTTGTTTGAATTATCACACATATTCAAAATCCAATAAGACACAATGTGATAGACAGAACCAATGGTAGTAGAACAATAAAAGCATGGTAGGACTTCTAAGAAGGATGATATTAAATCAGCAATAGCTGTCATAATGTTTTGTTTTCTTCAAAA
>PVJX010026270.1:0-26038 GCA_004027295.1 Dolichotis patagonum | reverse complement strand
ACTGAAAACATCATACCACAGTGATATATGTGCACCCATGTTTATAGCAGCACAATTTGTAATAGCCAGATCTTGGAAACAACCTAAGTGCCCATCAACTGAGGAATGGATAAAAAAGTTGTGGCATTTTTATACAGTGGAGTACTACTCAGCTATAAAGAATGATCACATCAAGATATTTATAAATAAATGGACACGAGTTGAGACCATTCTCTTAAGTGAAATAAACCAAACTCACAAGTGTAAATACCATATAGTCTCCCTAGTATGAGATTTGATAAGAGTATGTAAGACTTTATGGTAAGCATGAGTCCCCATCTCATAGCTTTGATGTCTTTCAAAGTTTTCAATCATCAGTTGGAATGGTTTTATCCTGTTTTTTTTTTACTATATCATGTGTGATTATATGAACAGCTGTTTTGAAGAAAACAAAACATTATGACAGCTATTACTGATTTAATATCATCCTTCTTAGAAGTCCTACTATGCTTCTTTTGTTCTACTACCGTTGGTTCTATCTATCACATTGTGTCTTATTGGAATTTGAATATGTGTGATAGTTTAAACAAAAAAATTTTTTTTATCGAAAATGAGATATTGTAGTACCCATTGATCATTTTCTGTTATTTGGTTCAGAAAGCCCCGTAATTCTTTCACTCTATGCGTGGCTTTATACTATTGTGTTATGTTTGATATTATTGTATTTGAAACTATGCTCAACTATAGCAGAGTAAGAGATATGGTGTTAGCTACTGTTGATGTCCAGTTGACTTAATGTAAAATACTGTGTTGCCTATGTTGTCCTGTTCTGATCTGCTCTGTACTGCCCCCTTTTGTTTTATTCTCTTTCAAATAAAAAATAAAAATAAAAAAAATAAAATCGAAGAATGAATTTTAGGAACAACAGAGGTTAAAAGCAGAATATATTTACTGAGAGAAAGAAAGCTTCTGTCTGAGAGAGACAAGGGGTCCCGAGTGGATTGCCAGAGTGTCTTTTCCAGGGACTTTTATAGAGCAAAACCACAGGGTGAGATGGGTCCAAAGTGGGGAAAGCTGGGACCTCTCAAGGCAGGTGGGCAGGAGTTGGGACAGAACTAGGGTCAACCAGTAAGATCAACTGTTCAGGTAAACTTGATTAAATCTGGGACAAATGGGGAAGAGTGTCCCGTAGCAAGCCGGCGTGCTTAAAGAGCAGTGACTTTTCCTGTGGGGGGCTGGGATGGTGACTCCAGGCTTCCTCAGGGTGATCCGTACCTATTTATACTACCAATCCCTGATGTTTATACTGAGGGTGTGATTGTATTTGTTTTGCCCTGTGTCTTGAGATCTGGCCCACGGCAGAGGTGTCTTCTCCTCTAATGTTCAAGGTTTCTGGTCTTTTGCACTGGCTCCTTCAAGGGCCCAGTCCTGTCTGACTGCCTGTAATATTTCTAACTACCTCAACTGTCTGTAACAGTGGCACATGACTGTCAGCCCAGCACACCGGAGGCTGAGGCAGGACGACTGCTCTGAGTTCAAGGCCAGCATGGGCTATATAGCAAGACCCTGTCTCAGAAAACAAACAAGCCTTAAATGCAAGACTCAAAGCTATAAAGTTAGTAGACTTGTCTAGGGAAAATGCTTCCTGACATTGGTGTGAGCAACGACGTTTTGGATATATCCTCAAAAGGAAATGCAGCAAAAATAAAAATTGAGGTGGCGCACGTGACAAGCTGGCCGACAGCCTGGGCCGCCCGGCTTGCTGGCTCACAAGGTGTTTGTCCAAGGATCTGAGCAGTGCAGACACCAGTCTGAGCCTCAGAGCAGAGGACGGGCAGATGCAGTGGGCCAGACACGCGGACCCTAGCACTGAAGTGGATTAATAAGGAGATCGGGGATTTGGCTCACAACGCCTCAACATGGGGTTCTACAGGCCCCGCTGGGATTAGAACCCTAGCTGGGGTTTTACTGGCCACAGGTGCAGGACCCATGCACAGCCCATATCACGAGGGCGTATTCTGAAAATTCACTTTCCTGCAGATTACCCCTTCAGAACACCTAAGGTTGTACTGCAGCAAGAATTTGGCATGCAAATGGTAACAGTAACCTCAGTACCTGTCTCCGTATTCTAAAATCACAGTGGTCTCCTGCTTCCACTGTTTCTAAAGTTCTTTTATCCATTTGTTCACTGCTCATGTGACCCAAACCAGATGAGCCCCTGGTGCCAGAGACTGTGTGGATCTATAAAACGGACAGAGACAAGCACCACAGAATATCTCGAGTGGACTCAGAAGGATGCCACGTGGTGCTACCTTAAAAATCAGAATAACCTGCAGTGCAGGGGGAATAAACTTTAAGTCGCTGTTTAAAAAAACTGAAAAACTAAATGACAACTTACAGGAGAGAAAATATTTTTAAACTATACATCTGATAAGAAATACCCAAAATGTATAAGGAACTGAAATAACTGGAGCAAACAGTAAAACAGAAAAAAAACAACCCTGTTTAAAATGTGAACAGCAACTACCTTATACACTGCTGGTGGAGACCAAACTGGAGTAGCCACTGCAGGAAAGGGCGCAGGAATAATCTTCAAAACACTGAAGGATGCATCTGAGATGATCAGACACTTCTCAGATGAAGAGCTACAAACGGGCCCACAAAGCGAGAAGTCAGTGCCTTCTAAGAATCAGCCATGCTGGGACTGGGAGAAGCCACCAAGAAGCCAAAGAGCCAGCCTTTTTGGTAAATTGTGCAGATCACAAAACAAACACACAAACAAAAAAGAACTACAAACAGCAAATATATGAAAAAATGTTCAGCAGGACATGGTGGTTCCCATCTGTTACTCAGCTCTCAGGAGGCTGAGGTAGGATTGTCATGACTTCAACGGCAGCAGGGACTACATCATAGTGAGTTCAAGACCGCCCTGAACTACACAGCAAGACCTCGTCTCAAAAACCTAAAAAAAAGTTAAGAAACATTTCTTTATGACAGCCAGGATAGAATCAACCCACGGGTCCAGCAGTGGAGAAGAAAGCATGGCATATATGTGCAGCGGAATTCATCAGTAAAAGAGAATGAAGACAAAATCCTAGTTCACCCATGTGTGACACGGATGAACCTGAAAAACATTGCATTAGGGAAGAAAGGCAAATATCACAGGACCTCAGCTGTGGAACTGAAAAACACTGATCTCTTATGAGAATGGTGAGAAGAAAAGGATGGAACAATGTTGGTCAAAGGGTATATAATTAGACGTTAAAAAAAAAATATTGAAAACAGGAAAATAGAGACGAAAGGCAGCTGTCTGAGGCCTGGGAGCAGGGCTGAGGGACACAGCTAAACCATTGTCCTTTCCATGTGATAAGAATGCTCCAAACTGTGATGTCTGCACAGCTTTGCAAACATGGTAAGCCCACTGGGTTGACCACTTTACATGTATGTGACAGCCCGGCTGACATTAATACTGTTAAACTGGCTCACAAGGACTCACGCAGAAGCACCTTCGTCCTGTCTCACCATCCTCGGAAATCTCAACTCCTTCTACAGGTAACTGCTATCCAAAGCTCAGTCCTTTTCTTAAACTAACGTTTCTATTGATGTGAAATCAGTAGAGGCTGGTGTGTTCTTCAAATTACACTTTGTGTTTGCACAGGTTGTGTACGGTTTTAATGAATCCATGCTATGTATTACTCTGGAATTTCTCTTACCTCTGCCATCTGTTTCCCAAGCTCTTGCCAGTCCTATTTCAGATGCACAGAATCCCACTTGGGACATGCTCTGCCTTAAGCCAGTGTCTAGATGGCCTCCAACACTTCCCTATGTGATTTAGTGGCAACAAACCTTTTGGATACACATCTGTGAGCAAAGAAAGGACTATAGCCATGCATGCTACGTTCATAAAAGATTACTGGCATTACACTCCCACCAACAGGCAGGACTGCAAGCTTGCTAATACGTGCCATCCGTCACGTGCCAGGTGCTGGCTGTTTTGGAAACTCCCTTAAGATAAGGTTACTAGGAGTAGCTCGGTTCTGAATGTCCTTCCCTGTTGGGGAGCTATCTACGGTCTCTCCTTCCCTTTGTCCACCTTGAGATAAACCGATTTCTGTTCATACTCTGCTTCTTTCGTTCTTCCCTGACACTGGGCTCCCGACTTCAGGAGTGTGTTTGCCAGCAGCTGCCTCTGCCGACACAGCTGGTCGAGGATAAAGATGGGATGGGAGGCAGCTCAGCAGCTGGCGGCGTGGGTCTGAGGAGAACTCGGGCTGAGAGGCCGCAAGGCACACGAGAAGCCAACAGCAGGAAACAGCCACCTCACAAGCATGGCAGCTGGCAGTATGCGATGGTAAGGAATCAATAACGTAATCGTGTCAAAAAAAAGATAAGGTAACTATGAGAATCAAGTAAGATAATGCGTGTACTTAGAACACTGCTTGACACGAAACGAAGTCTCTGAGGTAGATACTATTTATTATTTCTCATTTTACAGGTAAGAAATCTGCAGCCTAGAGAGGAAAATAACTTGCTTAATGTCACGCAGGTAAGAATGGCAGTATATGACTCTGAACCATGTGTACCACAGTATTTGCCTTCAGTTCTCTTATTAATCTTAACTCATACTTAAGTCTTGTGGTACATACAAAATAGTGGTTTTTTCTCATTGGCATTTACCATCTTTTCTTTTTGGATGCAATATCATCAACAACAAATACATAAGTAGGGAAAAGTTACTCAAATAAAAAACCAACATTCTTGGTGCAGTACAAAAGTTAATATAGTCATAATACTGCATATAACTCAAACACAAACTGCCTACTTTATTTTTAACAATGAAATAGTAATGGCAACAAAATAACTTAGTTGTAACAAAGCTATCAAAGGAGCAAAATAAAAACAAAGCTAATTAACAGGCATTGTTTCCGCTCATATTAGTTATCTCCTTTAAACAGGAAAAACTACCATTAGTCTAGGATTCTCAACCCGGTCTGCCCGGTAAAGTAACAGAGGAAATGCTAGACCTATCAAGGGCCCGCTCCGAATAATCAAGCCTCTCTCCAGAATTGGGCCCAGTGAGGACACTAAAGTGCAGTCAGTGTGGAGAACTACAGGTCTAAAGTAATCAGCCATCAAACCCATGCCCTCAAAGTAATTCAAAACCAAAAAAACTGGTCATGTAATCAATTTCTTTCCTCTTATCTTGGAAAGGGGGAGGGATACACACTAACAAAAACCTGTTCTTTATCCATTTGAGACTGCCCACAGTAAAGTTTACCAAACATCAAATATTGTAAGTTATTTAAACATGCTACTCAAATCGATACTCTACTTTTCATTTACAAAGCTCTTATGAAACAATACTAGCTTCCAGAGAAAACCCTCCACATTCTAGGTTTGCATAGATGTTCAGGTCCGCTTTTTGTTTTCAACTAAAGTCAGTAAGATGTATTATAAAGTATTCTTTTAACAATTACAAAATGGTATTCATTTAATGTAACACAAATAAACTTTTTGGTGTAGAAAGCAGGAAGATTTGAGCATTTTTCACCTATTTCTAAAACTGCTAGAGTTCTTTTGTAACACCAGTTTCTTCAAAATTAGAACCTAAACAGAACTCTTTTCTTTAAAAATGCACACATAAAATACTCTGCCTACAACTGTACTGCATCACCGGCAAATCCCTACAGGAAAGTTCAGTAGTACACAGGCTCCTCTTCAAGGTGACCTCTCCTGAATTTTCACCTTGGAAGGGCACCGGGTCAAGTCTGGATAACATCTCTCAGAAGATGCAAATCCACTCGGCGGTCTCCCCGAGCGCAGCGGGTGCCCTGCCGCAGTGCCCTCAGGACTCCATGTCCACCTCCGTGCCTTCACTCTGGTCCTCCAGGGCCGGCCCCGGCAGGCTGTCCTCACTGATGTCCTCGATGTCAGCCAGGTCAATGGGGGGCAGAGGGTTCCTCCAGTACTGGAACGTATTATACTGCCAGAATTCCTCACCGTGCTTTAGGCAGACAGAGGGGAAAACCACACGTCAGTGGGACAGGAAAAGGTTTTTCTCCCTTTAGGAAACAAATTTCCTTGCTTCAAAAGTGAACTTAAGTAGACTTTGCAGTCTTTCATTTCTGTATTCTCAACAGGCATATTTATTTTACCAAATCAAAATACTTCATGACATGAACTAAATATGTACATTTTAATATTTATGCAGTTTGCGGTAATTTTTCACCTAAACAAAATACATGAAAACAACCATAAATTGTTTTATTTTTTAATAAAGAAAAGTAAAAACCTACTTTTAAAATACATGCATACAAGGGCTGGGTGTTTAGCTCAACGGCACAAGCACCTGCCTGGCAAGCGCAAGGCCATGAGTTCAATCCCCAGTACCAACCCCCCCCCAAAAAAAACAAAAACAAAAAACCCAGAACTACATGCATACATATACACACACACACACACACACACACACCTCCCTTTATAAAATTTTTTTGGTCTTGATATTAAGAGGTTGACTTTAAACAGATCAAAATATTTAAACCAACTTTAAAATATTAAGATATAAATACAATGAAGAGCAAGAGAATACTAAATAGATGACATGATTAACAACAGACCTCCATACTAACTGAAACGAATACATCAAAGTTTATCAGTCTAAATGCTGGCCCCTTAAAAAGTCAGCAGCTTCCTGTGAATGACTACAAAACCACGTCACCTAACGATGTTAACAATTTACACACTACTCTGCCTCAGAGGAGGACAAACTTGAGCCATCTGTAGGGAAATGCCTGCACCCTGAGACCATAAAGTTAACTCAGATACACAAGGCTGATTATTGAATGGTTTCTCTTGTGCGAGAAACTTACTATCTGTAAATGAAGTGCAAAACAAGATAGATAATAGGGGAAAAACTGGCCCACTTGGGGAAGGGGTGAGAAAAGGATTAAGTTGTATTATGTACCTGAACCAACTCCCCGAAAGGAATGTAATCATGTATCACAAACATGTTTTTAAGAACATAAAAACGGAAAAGAAAAATACTGGCACAGAATTTCAAGCATCTACAAAACATCTTCTGCAAAATACGCAGCACTGAAGTTTCACTCAGGCCTACAAGGTAACTATGAACATCAATGTCCTTCCTAAAGCATATCCATGCGTACCCCACTACACTGCGTTCTTTAATATTTGCTGCAGGAGCTCTGACAGAAATAGGAACCATATATATATATTTTAAAATTTTTTCCTGGTAACCACAGTAAAAATAGTAAAAACAGGTGAAATTAACCATTATCTGATTTGACCTAAGAGATACAAAACACTGTCAACATGTGGTCAATACTTTAAAAATTAATATTATGTCACCTTTTTTTTTATCGTATTAAGTTCTCAAAAATCTGGCACGTTTTACATCTGCAGCAGTATTCACACTCATGACGTCTCAGTACTCTATGCCACACGCCTACTGGTTACTATACTGGAAAGCACAGGGCTGCAAACCTGTCGTTAGAGAGTCATTTGGTGTCTCATCAACTTTGCTCCACACAAGTCCAGGTTTGGGCGATGTCACTACCCACCAACTCCGCTTTTGACCTCGCTGTGAGGTGGAGTGGAACCGCTCCGAGAATTAAGGGTTAGCACAGTAACTGTGCACTGCTGCTAAACAGTACATCTCCAGATTGAATAGGAACCATTACTCTTTCCTTAGTAGAACATTTGTTTGCTTTCTGTTAAAATAACTAACAGTAGGTGCTAACACTGGCAGAGGGTCGGACTCTCCTAAAATGATGGCAACTCAAGCTGTCCCTGGTTGCAGGACAGCACCCATCACCACTTCGCTTAGGCTGCACACGCAATGCAGAAGAAAAGCACTTGCGGTAGTTACTTACATTGTTTTCACCTGCTAATTAGCTATGAAACCCTTAAAACAAAAATCCTGTCTCTGGAGGCAGGAAGGAAAGGTGGCTGGCGAAGAGAATATCTTTTCGTTTTAAAGAAAGGGGCTGCAGGAGCAGACCTCACAAAAAGAAGGAACATGGGTGTCAAAAGAGAAGAGTAGTGTGGAAAAAGGCACACCTAGAACGAGGCAGCTTCTTTCCCCTGACGCGTGCTCGAATACACTGATGGCAGTATTGCACGGCAGATCCAGTCACTGACGCAAGGTAAGCTGCTTCTAGCACATTCTAAGTCAACAGCTTCTGTCAGTTAATTTGAAAACCTCCTTCTTGGCCTGGCACTTCCATATTTCCCTCTTACCAATTCTGTCACATGGGGTACACAGCATATTCTGGGAGGAAAACAAGCCTACATATGGATAGGATGCCAATAGTCTCATTGAGGGAGATTGCAAACCACAGTACCAATGTCTATAGCCAGCAGGCCTACATGATTATCAGATTTTGAATGCTTTAGAGCAATCCGAAGAAAAAAATATAAATGAGACTGTTTCCCAAATATCAAGAAAAATTGGGAGTAGAAGTATCTACGATTTATATTTTCATCCAGAAATGGTCATCACTGTGATTAAGATAATTTCTTACAATCAAAGGGGAAAAAAAACTTCCAACTCTAAAATTCTCACTATCAGATTTTTGACATTTGCAAGTATTGCTGAAGGACGTTTTTCAAGGTACTGTAGTTGGTAAACTGTCAGAGAACACTTAAAGACAACAGGAAATGTTGGGTGGAAGCAGGGCTGTAGCGGCTGAAGAGTTTGGTGAATTCTGAGCCCTGCACTTGGTTCTTCTAGCCCATGGGAAGTCACTCCCGAACTGGAAAAAAAAAAAAGTTTGAATTCCTAAATCTAATCCAAAGCTGTCATCACCTAATGGGACAAAACTCATTTAAATGTGTCGAGTAGTCATTCCAAAAAAGCAAAAGCAACAGATAAAGTTAATGTACTTTACTCTGATCCTCAAATCACTTTCCAGCCGGAGTCTGCGGTGTGGCCAAGGCAGGCCTCAGCCTCTTTCCAGTGCTAACATCACAGCCCGCGCCAGGTCTGGCTTCTCGTGAGCACCACAGGGCCGGGCCGAACCCAAGTTCGCAGGTTTGTGGGGCGCAGGGGTGCAGAGCTGGGCTCCCCAGGGACCCGTACATCTGTTTACCTCTGGGCCTATTTTCGTCTACCGCCGGCTTTCGCAGTATGGGACTTAATACCGCTTTCCGAAGACGCCGCCCCCGGTTAAACCTCTGGCCCGGGCTCCGTACCGCTTCTCCCCGACGTGGCTGGCCCTCCCCGTCCACCCGGGCTTCCCGAGCTCCGCCGAGGCGGCTCCGGACCCTCGGAAGGGCCGGCCCGCGCCCCGCCCCGCCGCTCCCCGCCCACCCGGGCCCTACCTGGTGCGGCGCAGCCCCCCAGTCGCCCCTTCGGGGCCCGGCGCGCCCCGCCCCGCCGTCGCCACCGCCCCTCGGGGGCCGGGCGTCCCGCGGCTCCTCCCCCGGCCCTCCGGGTCGGCCTGGCGGCTCGCTGGCGTCCCCGCCACGGCCCTCCAGCTCCTCCGGGGCGCCGCCGTTCCCGCCGTCCCCGCCGCCGCGGCGCTTGCTCGGCGAGGCCGCCGGCTCCGCCATGACCCCCGCGTCGAGTCTGCGCTTCCGGGACGGCGCCGGCTGCGGGGCGCCCGACGGCGGGGTCCAGAGCGGCGGCGCCTCCGCGAAGCCGCGGGCCGGGAGCCGCTTCCAAGGCACGTGGAACGTCAGCGGCTCGGCCGCTCGCCGCTTAGCCATGGTCTGGGGCGGGCGGGGCGCCGAGCGCGCGGGAGGGCGAGGCAGGCCTGGCTGGAGCCGGCGGCGGCTGGCAGGCGGGCAGCGTAGGAGCGCGCCGCAGCCCTGCCGGACGGGCCCGCGTACGCTGCCTGCGGAGGTGCGGTCGGGCGTGGGCGGCCGCGGGGAAGCAGCGGAGATTCGAACCTGCGCACGAGGCTGCGCGCGCGCGCTCGCGCCGGTTAGGCGCCGTCCCTGGTTGGTGGACCCGGCGGGCGCGCTCCCGAGCTCCCTCGCGGCCGGAAGTGAGCGTCGCGGGGGAAGGCGGGAAGGGGGCGGCGCGGGCGGGTGGAAGAGCTGGCGGCGTGGATGTGGGGCAGCGGCGGCAACGCTTGGCCGGGCGGTGGACAGCAGCCGGGCGTCTCCGACCTCCTATACGAAATGTAACCCTTTCGCGGCGTGTGGTGCAGTTCCCTCTCGCATGGTATGACCACGGGGACAGAGGCAGGTTTTCCGTGCGCGGGGCTGATTTATGTCACGTTATTCAAAACTGCTTAAAGGTCGTCAGTGTCGATGGAAATAGCAAAAGTTAACATGCAAAGGAACAAAAATTAAGTCTGTCTGGCAGGGTCTGCAGAAGAAAATGAAGTAGGCACCACATTTCTGGAACTTCGCGATTAAAACTTCGAAGTTGCAAAAAAAAAAAAAAATTAACAATTTTAAGTTGCAGGCAGGGTGGGCAGCTTATCCAATACAGCCATGGAACGACCCGGAGTACAGTTTGCTTTTCCAACTGAAACCTCACATCCTTTGCTGTTAAATAGTATGGGAAGCCTGCGGGGCGCATACTGGGATGCACAGCCTCGGGACAGCAAGATTCCTGCTGTCAGGAGCACGATGGCAGGAACCGCAGGGTACTCGCCATAGCTTATATTTTAGCATTTTGGTAAAGACAGCTACCAAGTAAACATGGAATGAAGAAACTAAAGCTGTCGAAGTTTATAATCTGGGGAAGAAACAAGTGTAAGGAAGCTAGTTATATTCTAACTGGTAGGTATGGATGTGCTGCCTAAATGTTCATTACTCCTTAAGGCACTTGTGAGATAGGGTTTTATTTTGTTTTTGTTTTTGAGACAGGGTCTCACTATGCGGTTCAGGCTGGCCTTGAGCTGACTTTGTAGCCCACACTGACCTGAAACTCACAGCTGTCCTCCTGCCTCAGCCTGCAGAGTGCTGGGATTACAAGTGTGAGTCACCATGCCTGGCTTTGGGATAGTTAACAATAGCTTTCCCCTGCTCTGTGTCCCTGCATCCCTCCTTTCCTGTTTTTCATTCCTTTTCTCTGTACCGTACTAGGGATTGAACCTGGGGCCTTCATACGAAGCTGCATTTTTATAAAATTGAATTTTGTATACTGTGGAGGCAGGCTCTCACTGACTTGCCCAGGTTGAGCTTGAATTGGGGATCCTTCTGTCTCAGTTCCCCAGATGGGAAGCTTAAGGCCTAACTGGCCTCTTCTGTGAGCACTGAGTGGGTGTTGATGAGCTGTGGGGAAAATTAAATCAGCTGAGATCCTGTTTATTTGGGCATGTACATGGATGATGGGAGACAGTGAATCCTGTCTTACTCTGCTTGTGCTCATGTCTGAGTGAATAAAGTCAAGTAGAGCCAGTCTCTGGGTTCTCTGTTGAGGGGAGATGGGAACTCCTGGCCCCCCACATTTTAACCTAGTTCTGTGTCTGTTGCCCCTTGATGAAGTGTAAGCTTGTAGCTGCGTTACCGACATGCACCTTCAAGCCTGATCAAATAATCACTTTCATATTTGATCTTTCTAGTCGCCTGTTTGATACTGGTAATCCATGTCTCAGAGTTTGCCATTCCCAAACTGGCATCAAATGGACTTCACCTGGTTTGTCAAGTGTTTCGTTTGAAAGGTTTTAAGGGAGCCCTGCCCCCCCAAGCGATGAAGCATCGTTTAGGGAATGGTCCATTCTGTATGCCCCTATCCACAGACCCTCTTTTTTTCCTCAGTTGCGAGATTTACTATATGTGTAAAAGTGTGTGTACTGCATGCATATAGCAGAATGACGGTAGGATGCCCAGTGACACGCAGTGTCAGACTTGGAGTGTTCCTTGCACAGAGGACCGGCACAGCTGAGTCCCGGCTCTCCCCTATTGGAACTGCCGCCCTCCCTTTCACTGCAGTTATTTTGATTTTCAGCTATTGGTGGTTTACTTGCTCTTATAATTGCCATATATATTTTTTCTAAATGTTGTTTTAGTTTTGCAGATTTTTTTTTAAAAAACAGCTTTACTAAGCTCTAATTAGCTTAAATAAACTGGGTATATTTATAGTGTACACATGCATACCATGTTAAACCATAAACACAATGTGCATCTCCATGAGCTATGGAGACATTTTTACACGTTTCTAGATCATTTCTGGAGCAGTCATCAGATTTTTACACTTTATGGTTGGTGTCTGTTGTCAAATTCTAAATTTAGGAGTGGTTTCAAAGATTGATCTTTGTTTTATAGTGTGAGGTTTTGGAGGAGTCTTACTTAAGGACTAGGTTTTATTATAGATAGCTTAAGTTATTTAGAAATATTGTAGGCAGTTAGACAGGGCTGGCCCCTGGAGAGATCAGTCCCGAGGACAGCTGTGGCTGGCTGACCTGGCGGCAGTCGCTGAAGGCCAGGCTTCCAGAAAAAGGGTGGGCTGCACCCAGGTACTTCCTTGAGGGATTAACAGCAGTGATTGATACTCTAAATAGGCATCCATCACCGTGGGGTGGAGGACCAAAGTCCTTGTCTGTCCCCTATTTAATCAGGATTCCTTAAGTGACTATACTGTTATAATCTTACTGGTTGACCATAGTTTTGTCCCACCTCATCCATTTTATGACTTCCCATTGGATCTATATAACCTAACGATTATACTTGTAATCTTATTAGCTAACTACAGTTCTGTCCCACTTTGAACCACCTCACAAGTAGCTTTGCTCAGTAAAACACCCTTGAGAAGCAGGGTCAGTGGGCAACCCATTCTGGGCTCCCTTCTCTTCCTCTTAGCTTTGTCTCTGCACTGTTCCTACTCTTAATCTTTTGTGTTCCTGGAATTCATTCTTGGAGTTTAAAGATGTACTTGGCATTTCCCCATTGCTTATTTTTCCTCTCATAGTTTTTGATAATTCGCTTATTTATTATCATCGCTTCACTCTAGAAAGCTAGCGCCTTTGTAAGGTTCTTTGCTTTTCTTCTCATTGACACATTAAGTATCAAGACCAGTGTCTCATGGGTTAGGTACTAGGCCAGTGGTATTTGCTGCCTGAGTACCATTTCCACTTGTGTGTTTCACAGTATCTAATACTGTCTTCCAGTGTTTCCTGTACACCCTCATTCCTTCATCTATGTATTCATACCACAGGTATAACTGTACACTTTCATAATCTTACATCCACCCATAAGTCATTCTTTGAATAAATATTTTGAGCATCATCTTCTGTGAGCCAAAATTGTTAATCCTCAGTGTACACCAATAAACAGAGATCCCTACCCCATGACTGTCTGTGGAGCTCATATTATGAAATGCTAAGGAAAAATAAAAAAGCAGGTGGGATCTGACCAATATTCAGACTGTGGTTGCTCAGATCTCACTGCTCTGAGATGTTAGCTTTCCATCACTGTGGGAAAAACACCGGAGATTAGTAACTTACAGGAAGAAAACTTCAGTTTGGCTGTGGTTTCAGAGGTTTAGTCCATGGTTAGATGGCCCTGTGGAGGCACAGTGCTTTGCAGCAGAAATGTGGGGGAGCCCTATTCACCTCCCGGTGTGCACAGTAGTTGGGAAGCATGGAGGGGAGTGGGGCCCCAGTATCCCCTTCAAGGTCATATCCAGTATCAACTTCCAGGTTGTGTCCCAACATCCCCTTTCAGGTCACACTCCCAATGATGTAACTGTCTTCTTTGAGGCTCCACCTCCTGAAGTCTCTGTCTCCCAGTAGCACCAGGCCCTGGGGACGAAGCCTCCAACACATGGGCCTCAAGAGACATGAGACATGGTGAAACCACAGCACGCAAGAGGCAAGGCTTTTCTGCCCACCACACCCAGTGATTGTGAGGTTTTCCAGTCTGGGTGTGGGAACAAACACTGCACAGAACCTTCCTGGGAGGCTGCTGTTAGCAGTAGTGCTTATGGTGGGATACTGGGGAACAAGGCAGACAGGCCCATGGGACACACTGGGCGCCCCGTGTTACCTTAGTGTCTTGTATGTGAGTTTTCTTCCACAGAGGTGAATACCTACAGTTTATGGATCCCATCTTATATTGGGAGTTTTCCAGGAGTCTTTTTTTAATTTGTTTATCTTGTAAGCAGCAGCGCTGCCTGCCTTTATTCTATGTCATCAAAGACATTTATACCGTGAAGAACTGGGAGGCAGAATTGGCATCTTGTTCAGGAGTGCAGGACAGCTTGTTTACTGTCTGGTACATAATAAATTCTTCCACCGCCCGCTCATTGTAAGATTACCAGAGCTCATTATAAACGATTAAGATTTCCAAAGCCTGGCATTCCTCTCCTGGAATGCAACCCAAAGGCATGTGCAGGCATCCTCTGGTACTCGGAGATTGGCCCTGAAGGAACCCTTGGTACAGATCTAATAATTGGGCCCCTGTTATTTGTGCAATAAACTGTCACTGGTCGTTGACTTAAGTCTGCAGTGTTCACTCGTGGTACTGTGGGGGGCTAATTTCCTACCTTGGGAGGAGGGTAAATCTCTAGACGCAAATTGACACATCCAGTCTTGCATGAAATGCCACACAGATCATTAGCAACCAGCAGCTCAGAGTTCTCTTCCCTCGGCAAACTAGGACCAGTAGGTAAACGCTGCCTCTTCCTGACGGACTGTTCTTCGTAGCGTTGTTTGTAGCTGCCCAGAGAGGTCTCCAGGCAGCCCAGCAACTTTTCCAGCTGCACAGCTGCTTTGGCAACAGCTGTATTTTCCTCATAGTCTTCTGTTGCCTCTTTGTAACTCCAGAACCTTAATTTTTCTTAAATCTATTGGAATTGACTTTGAAAGTAAGCTGAATTCTAGAGGGCCAAGTACCTCCCAGAAGGGATGGGACACAAACTTCCACATTTGGCACAGCAGGAGAGAAGTGGTGACAGCCTCTTACACTGCTAAGAAAACACAGTTTTTACACTTGGCCATGCAGGATAGCGTCTCAGTGTGAGTAACTGGGAGCCCAAGTTATAGACTTGTTCATAAACATTTTTTATGCCTTTTCATCAGGTGTTCACCAGAGACAGCACAGCACAGCAGGAAACTGGAAAGAACCACCTAGGAGGCATAGATATGGAGAACAGCTGCCGCCGGGCAGACAGGTGCAAACCCTGCCCCTTCCTGGGCCATCCTCTTGCCACAGGCAAAAAAAAGCCTTTGCCATTGATGGGGTCAGCAACTACCCAGGACACAGGTGCTGCTTGTAGGGCAGAAGCCAAACTCTTCTGCCTCTCAGGGAGAGTAAACCCACTCGCTCCCATGACAGTGACAAAGACCCTTTATTTCTTGGGGGCTGGGGTAGAAGCAAAATACCTTTATTTGGAGGACAGAACGAATAATTTGATACTACTGTTACTGGGGAAGGAGCAGAAAATTCCTGCTGGAGACTAACCACTAATGCATGGGGAAGAGGACTGGGAATGCCAAGACTGACTCACTTCTGGAGGAGACTCAGGCGTGTGGACTGGACGGCAAGGATTGTAAGGCTGTGGGACAATGACGTGCAGAATGATTGTTCTCCAGAAATAACATCAAACCACAGATCAAGCTGGAGAGTCCCAAATGGGGTAACAGGGAAGTGTACACGAGGGGTGGAACATAGCTCAGGAGTAGTGTTTGCCTAGCACATTCAAGGCCTGCATTTGATCCCCGGTACTAAGAAACGAGAAAGCTTAGACTTTTGAGAGCGTACTTTTGTCCGGAAATTTAGGAAACAGATTTTTTTTTTTTTTTTTTTTTTTTTGGTTACCAGGGATTGAACTCATGACCTTGTGCTTGCCAGGCAGGCACTTACACCCCTGAGCCAAATCCCAGGCCCCGGAAACAGATGTTCTTAAGGTTCAAGTACTGTACCAGACAGAAACTTGGGTGTACACGAGACAATAAGTGCTTTGCAACAAACTCCTCTAAAACTTGAGTGACTGAAAATGTTTTCTGAGCCTGGGGCTTCATTCACAGCCAGCTTGGCCGAGTGGTCAGCAGCTGCCGTCAAGATGTTGGCTCTAACTACAGTAACATGAAAGCTCAGTAGGGTAGAAGATGGCCCTGCAGGGTCACTTCACGTGACTGGGAGCCGCCCGAGGTCCACAGGGCTGTCCTCAGGGCGCGTCATTACCGGCTGGCTGAGGGCGGGTCTGCTAATCGGGACAGGGTCACGGCACGCTGTGCCAGCAGCTCCTGGGAGCTGGTGTCCATGGTCCTCACAGCTACTCAGGCCAGCTCCTCAGCTCCTGGGGCTCACAGTGCTCATTTCAGCACCCCTGTAGCTGCTTGCAGTGCTCTGGCTGCTAGATCCACTCTGCAGGGAAATGAGGGCACCCCAGGAGGCATCAGGGCAGTGCCCGGAGGGAGTCAGACTGGCCAGCTGGCCGAGGGAGGGGGACGCACTGCTCACAGACTGAAGGGCAGATTGTGCGCATCCTCTTGCCTGCTCGTCAGACTGCCCTGGCCTGCCAATGTGGGCTCTGAGTGTTGACCTTACCTGTCTCAGCTTTCATCAGTGGGGAGGTGCACCTTGCAGATGAGAGGGGACACCTAGGAACCTAGAGCAGTGGTCCTGTGTACAGTGGCGGACTGAAGCCTTGCAGCCGACAGCTGCTGTAGTGGGATCATCGGGTCAGGTTCCGTGTAAGCAGCGGGGGCACCGACTTGGACAGTGGGAGCACTCTCAGCCAGGCTCGGGCCAGCGGGATGGCAGCAGCTGTCCCTGACCTGACCCTTGTTTCTACCTGGCTCTGCAGCCACATGGCTGCCCTCCAGGGTGGTGGCAGCAGAAGCCACCACGGCGCCACCTGACATTTGCTCCTGGACCTGGGCAGCTTTGCCAATGCAGAGGAATAGGAAAAGCACACAGGAGGTTCTCTAGAGTGTCAGGCTGTCCTGCTCCATGTCCTCCGACTTCCCCCAGTGCTAGAGATCCAACGGAAAACACAGGTTGTAATGCCTTTTGTGTCACAGCCACAGAACTCAAGGTCTCCACTACACCTGATGGTCAGAAGAGAGCCGCTATGGCCCACGCTCGGGAAGGGAACTGAGCTGTTCCCAAGGCAGGGCTACCAAAGAAGCCGGGAAGCATTTGTAACACCACATGCCAGAAACCACGTGATAAGCCAGTTTTAAATTTCTCACTGCTGTGAAAGAAACTAAAGCAAAAATATTAATGTATTCTGGTGTTTATACATAAAAGATGGATAAGGAATTACCTTGCCCATGAAGCACTGTTCGTGAAGGTAGAATAGTAAGTCCATGTGTAAACGCTAGAGACGGCACCATCTATACAGAACTTTAATAAGCCGGTAGTGTGAAAGAAATCAAGAAAATACTGAATCCAAAGGTGGGAAAAGGGAAAAATATTAGAAAACTAGCAAAATGGTGTCCAAGGTCAATCACACATCTGTATGAAAATGTAACTTTTCAACTGATACCAAATTGGCTAAAAAAGCAGGGCTCGGGCACACCCCAGTACACCCACTTCACGGCCACGGGGCAGTCCCAGCTTCAAGTAGGCCACACCAAACTGCGAATAAGGGCCTTCCCTGCACTAAGAGGACAGCTCACCAAGGCCCCGGACTGCTTCCACTAGCGCCCCGGGGGCCTGGTGCCGTGACCCCACAGCAGCCCAGTGCTCCCCTGGCTCGTACTGTGTCACACGTGGATCTCCCTCTGGGGACTTCACGCAGGGCCCCCGGCTGACACCTCCATGCATAGGATGCAATGTTTGCACCAGGACAGAACTACTGACCTGTTACTTTTACATTTTGGTACTGGCAGTTGAACTCACAACCTCACACTTGCCAGACAGGCACTGTGCCACTGAGCTACAGTCCCAGCCTCTGTTACGTTTAATAGTTTTTCTTGAGAATATCCAAATACAAATCACTTTAATTCAAAATTCTAAATGTGTAAGGGGACGGTAGCATAGAGGTAGGTATTTTCCAGAACTGATGGGAGTCCAAACTCGGACACAGCTCCAGTCTTAACATCAATTTAGCTTGTTTTAAACTCAATCCCAGGTCTCGTCAAGAGCCAGGAAGAATCTTCTCAGGAAAACAAGAGTTTGGGAAATGTGAGCCATTTAAAAAAAGTTTTTACTACCACATGCTTAGAGCAGGCCACTGTAAGCTGGCATGAATCATAATAGACGAATGTTCTATTAGTCTTTTTCACTGCGTAAAATGTGTCTCTCAGTAGAAAGGCTACCAAATTTTAAGTGCCACAAGTTTTAAGTATTGTGCAGAAAAAAGAAAAAATTCTTTTTATTTTTATTGCACGGTATAAGTTACTGCTGCCTAAATGTGTAACATATCATTTGTATTTTTCCAAGTGTGTAATGTTGGTGTGTTTTCATGATAGAGAATCCACCAAAAAACGACATACACACTTCAGCAGTTCACCGTACCAGTACATGTCTGCAAGCTCGTGGCCGCCACTGTGAGCGTCTCGTGTAACTGTAGAGGCCAAAGGTAACTTACAGCAATCTCATGGTGTCCCAATAAATTCAATATTAAAATATTTACACAAAGTAAGTTTTCCTGATGTATAGTGTCTATATACACATACTTTTTAAACTATGAATCTTATCATTAAATTCTTTAGGTTTTGAAACTTTAAAGGAAAAATACTTAAAACTATACATTAATATATGTTTGAATGACAAAGTGTTAAAATACATAATTTTGTGAGATTGTCATTTATCTCATCTAGTTTCATTTTCAATTTTAAGAGCAAATTTATATTTCACCAAGAAAGTACTCGAATTTTGATTCTAAATCCCAATTTTATTTTGAAATGTATTACTTTCAGTTATAGACAAAACTGGTTTCTGTCCATCTGTACTTAAGATAGTCGTTACCGTTTCCTCACGAATCCAAAACTTACCTTTGTGTTCACAGCTGTCACACCTCTACCACGAACAGAAAACTGATGTGACTTTTGTAGGGTTACCGAAACTGGTTGCATTACTTTGTCACCAATGAATTGGCTGCATTGCTTTGAACAAAGCAGGTATTCTGATGGAACCTTCATGGAGCATATTTAATGCTGCTGCTTTCCTGTTTACTCTGGGAAACTTGAAACCAGGACCACTGGGTTGCTTGCTCCTCTGGATATTTTATCGCTTATTTTTTTTGGTGTTGGGGATCAAATTCATGATCTTGTGCTTGCCAGGCAGGTGCTTAGGCTGCTGAGCTAAACCCCCGGCCACATTTTATCACTTCAAGTTGTATAAAAGTTGTACTTCACCTTAGTTTACTGGGTAAAGGCACAACACTATTGCAGAAAGCTAATAATCCCAGGAGAATAAAAAATGGAAAATGTACAAGTAAAATGTGTTGATCCAAAATAAAACAAAGAAACTCCAATTGAGAGAAAAGACAAGTTAGACGCACAGGATGTAGAAGTGCATCCAAATACTGGTAAACCCCAAGTGAGGGCCGTCTCTTACATTGTACTAACGTTAATGTCACGCTTTCAGTAACTCTTATTTAAAATGCTGCCTCTGAGGCCGAACATAGTGACACACGCCTATAACCCAAGCTGCTCAGGAACCTGAGGAAGGAGGACCACACGTTCAAGGCCAGCCCAGGCAACTTGGTGGGAACCTGTTTCAAAAACAAAACAACTATCTACATAGTTTCCAGATATTTAAGATATTTTAATATTTATGGAGACATTTAAATAGTTAAGCTGCGCATGGTAGTACATGCTTGTAAACCCAGCACTTGGGAGGCTGAGGCAGGAGGACTGCTACAGGTTGGAGACCAGCTTAGGCTACGTAGCAAGTCCAAGGCCAGCCTGGACTAAGGAGTGAGACCCTGTCAGGGGTATGACAGCCTAGGATCCAGTCACAGTCTTGCACAACTGGTACATAAGAGAACTGAGTCCCCAATTCCTTCTTGTTAATGATGATAGGCAAGCAGAAGCAGGATTAAAAATACCTAAATAGTACAGTCGTCAGTTACTTAACCAGAGACAGTCCTAAGAAACACGTCATTTCACAGTACCTCGGGCTAACACAGCGGACTTCTAAACACTGACTGCCACAATCATGCCGGGTAACACCAAGTCAGGGACCAGCATTCACATGCGTGCCTGTGGCAGCTGCGGCTGGAGGAAACACTTCCACAGTGCAGCACGTCTGGATCGTGATCCTCCTCCAAGCAGGAGGATAGAATGGGATGAAGATAGCGCGGCAAGCCCTGTGGCTGCTGAAGCAGGGACTCCCTCAGCAAACATCAGTGTGGTCAGCAGTGAGGGCTGTGCTGTTTGACACGGAAGCTTCTTTGCTTTCACTGGGGCTGTCCAGCCCCTCACAAGTGAGGGCAGAACAGCCTTACCCAACAACGCAAAGCCACGCCCTGGATCCTGCCACAGCCCCGGGGCAGGACACTGTCCGGCTGTGTGAGCAAGGCGAGGGCCTGGAGGCTGGGCTCACGTGTGTGAGGGCCGGGGAGGGAGCCGCAGCCCTGAACCTGGAGTCAGTGCCGACCCCGTTCCCTCCCGCCCGCCTCCCTGCCTCCTGACAGGCCCAGCTTGGGGAAAGCTGCTCTCCTGGCAGCTGTGCTGTGCACAGCACCTCAAGCACATGTTAAACTACTCCACCCAACTTCATGTGCAAAAGAAGGTACCTTAATTCTACTGATCCGGGGTTCAACAGGGCTTGCAAAGGGAAAAGGAAACGGAAACTGCTGGGCACCTTGGGCCACAAAGCTGAGCTGGCAGGTTCTGGAATGGCAGATTAAAATGCAAAGCCGAAATACAACCGCCAAGGCTTTAATCACTTGCCAACAGGGCAGGCAGAGGCTAATCCAGAGAAAGCACCATCTCGCCTCTGCTTTCCCCGGGTGAGGCGCACACACGGTCAGGCCATCTCCTCTCCACCTGGGCGGGAGCCCTGCGAGAGCTCCCGCAGGCCTAGGGACGGCAGGCCTAGGGACGGGAGGCGAAAACACCAAACAGCAGAGGGACGTGTCCTCAGGCACCCAGCCCAGCAGGCTCGCGGAGGCTTCCGAGCGAGGCCTCTGTCCACAGCCTCTTCTCACAGGCAGTCCAGGAACATGGGTCTAAGTGCCTGGCTGGTCCAGGAACCTTCTTCTACTGTCTGCCTTTATAGTTCTATTATTTAACAAAATTAAAGATCAAGATTCATCTTTTACTTTGGTGGATTCCAACTTCATTACACTGAACTTAAATGAAACAAAGTGAACATAACTAGAAAAAAGCCTGGCAAGCCAGGTCAAATACCGATTACTGACCTTATCACCTATGACCTTGTAGAATACGAAACAGGCTAGTCCAGGGGCCCTGCTATTATGTGCTCAGTAAGTTAAAATTCCCGTATCTGTTATCACTATCCTAGATGCAAACAACCAAACAACTGGCACACTTATTTCATAGCAATTGGCAGACTTTAATATCCAAGAAAAAGTAAGTCCATCATACACATTAAAAAATATAGGAAATTTCATGCAGACATGAAGCTTCCAATTCAGCCTTCAAGGCAGCTTTTAGAATGAGAATTAGATATACAGTACACTTCACAATTTCATATTGTGACTTATACGGCTTCTGGTTTTTTTATATATATATAAAGTATATATAAAATATATATATAAAATATATATGACCTTACTCATTTAACATACCCTAAATCTGCACCACTTTAGAAAATGAAACTTTTTAAAATTCCAGCACAATGACTGCTTAGTGAAAATGAAAAACGTTTTTGTATAGTTAATTTAAGAAAAGAATACCTTAGTAGCTAAGACTAAACTTAAATACAAAATTAATTACTCCAGTGACATTTCTATTGTTGATAACACATTTTTGAGTTAGATTAACTGAAAAAGCTACAAGAAAAAGTGGTGCACATTTGTAAAGAACATTTAAAAAACAGTACTAGTAGAAGAAGGTTAAAAACAACTGATTTTAGAGTTAACTAAAATATATGCTATGATTTAAATATAAGTGTCATCATTCGGTAATTTTACATAATAAAACCAATCTACCAGTGTCAGTCTATTGTTTTTGCCTTTGTGAGAAAAACAAAGACCATTTGTTTTGATACCAGTTGTAAAAAAGTAGACACTAGCTAATGAATAAAAAGCATTTCTAAATTACTAAAACATAGCATGCATTCCTTGCCATTCAATGGACTTAAAAAATGTTTATGCTCCTTTACCTTTTTAAAAGTAATTTTAGAGTTTCTTTGGGGTTTTTTTTTAATCCTCTTGTAGTTTACTTGAATTTCCTCACATAAGTAGCGAGTATTCCCGTCAAATGAATGTCTGCCAAGCACGGAGGGTCACAAAGCAAGAAACAGTTAAAACACAAGACTCAAGAGACTTCCCCAGCACGACACTGCAATGAACTCCGTGAAACCTCCCTCCACTGCACAACTGTGGCAAGACCACAAAAGCTCCCTCACTGAATGCCCAGTCTGCCCTGCCCCAATCCTACAGCTAAACTCCCTGGTGCCGACTTCCATAACCTAATTCACAACAAAAGTATAAAGACTGACAGGTTTTCCTGTTAAAACGTGATATTTATGCTATCAGCACATTAAGTCCGTCTAATCTGAATCTCGAGAGGTCTTAAAGCAATCACAATCTGTGAAAGTACAGTCTTTTCTTTTCTCCAAGAAAAGGTTAGAACATTAGTCACCTCTGCTTTCCAATCTATTGGAAACAGAAAAAAACAAATACTGGACAAACAAATAACAACAAAAGAAAAACAAACTAAAGAAAATTCCAATTAAATCTGCCAGAGGTAGAAATTTAAAGCAGCATACATACTGTCTAAGCTTTATCTCTCAGGGAGCAATTGTTATTACTCTGAAATTACACAGATGGCTGCTACTTAAGATATTGAAGACACAGACCATGGCAGTAATTTATCCCTGAACTTATTTAAAATTTACCACATTAATACTAGTATGAGTTTTTATTAGTACATTATTGTTTCAACTAAAAAAGAAAGTGCTTGATTTCATAATCCACACAATCAAAGACATTATTGTAAACATCACACTAACAAACTCTGTTCATTCTATTTTGAAACCATGTATTTCAAAGGGGCAGATTTTATCCCTGTATGTCCAGTTTCCTCGAATTTCTTTTTAAAAAGGCGCTTGCTCCTTATTTAGAATGCTGAGATCTCTTACTTTTAAAACTATCCATGGTGAGTTTGCCTTCACAGTGTTCAGTTTAGCGTGGCCAAAAGATTTTTTGGTTGCCTAACTGCATTTTAACTGACCTGCGATACAATCATATTTAACATGTCATTAAAACTGAAATTCTGATGCCTCTCTAAATTCAGCTGAGCTAGGAGAAAATACAATCAACTAATCTGACTGATAAAGGAATACACAGTTTAGGTATAGACTGCTTAGGTCCAAAATAAACAGAAGTCTCCATTCCAGATGTTGAATGTGACAGAAGATCCTTACACTCTTCTAAAGTAAGCTGTGCATATACAACGAAAAAGGAAGTCATCGTGGAATTCAATGCTATCAGTCATCAATACGACAGGCTTGCAAGAAACACTTTCATGAAGACACTGGAGTTCTACGGTTGCTCTAATGAAAGACAATTCTGGGCTTCAGTGAATCTGAAGGTATTTCCTCCATTTTTACTTGTGCAGTACAAATCTGCAATGGCATAATCGATCTCTGAAAAAAGCAACAGACGTTATTAAGAAAATAAATGCTATTCTAGGCTTTGTTAGGAATAAGAAGGCACCACTGATTCAAGGTTGTGTCCTGTCATCACTGATAGTTGATTTTGAGTTGTTTATTTCAGTATTTGATCTTATTAAACTTTTTTCCAGGTGATATCATTTAAAATCATTGTGGCTTACGGACCACAAACAAGACACATTCATAGTAGTATTTCATCATAGAGAGATCATTCACAGTGTATGTTGATAATACAGATTCTTTTTCCACCTGCAATGCAAACAATAATGATACTCATGATGTTGATACCCCAACAGTGAACACTTATAAATGCCAGGCACTAATCATAGCCACTTATTCCTAATACCCATAAAACCAGTACTGCCAGTTCCACTTTACAAATAATAGGTTACAGAAGTTACTCAAGGTCATACTACTAATACGTGGGAGAACTGGGCCTCAAACTCAGGGGGTCTAACTTAGAGCCTTGACTCTGTTGTGATACCTTGCTTCCCTCTATTCTTACAAACTAATCTGTTGTTTACTTTCTTTTTCTTTTTGATACCGGTGACTGAGCTCCATGGCCTCACACTTGTAAGTGCTTACGCCACTGAGCTAAATCCCTGGCCCTGTTGTTTACTTTCTAAATGAATGAAGTACTTTTAAATAAATGAACTGAAACACAAGAGCCACCGTACCCTAACGCTTTGCATAACACCCATGATAAAGGCCAAGCAACACGAAACAGCACACAGAACCACCAGTCCCCAGTGTTCTTTTCCCTGCCCCTCACCGCATGCCACTTTCTCCAGAGCCACATCAGTGAGCTTATCAAGGCTGTCACAACGATTAGCAATCAGTACTGAAAGCCTTTTCCAGCAGGCATTAGTTTTTTCTTTACATATGCATGATCTGAAACTTTTATAATTCTGAAAGCTATATTTATCTTCACTTTATAGATGAGAAACTAGGGAAGGAGTAAAACCAGTAACGAGTATAGTATCTAATCTCCTACTTAAGGGCTTTAGAAGTTGAACTTTGACAGTATTTCATCCCATCCTTACCTCTACCTGGAATCCGTACTGCAGAACAACATTTTTTATATCCTCATAGCTCAGCTCTATGGATAGTTCATTTGCCAAATTCTCAAAGTGGTACAACAGAGGACCTATGGTTTAAAGATAATTATGAGTGAATCACCTGCATATAAGCATGTACCAGTAGCTATGTTACATAGAATTTAAAGTTAAATGCCGGGGATTTAGCTCAGTGGTGTTAGCACCTGCCTGGCAAGTGCAAGGTTATGAGTTCAAGCCCTGGTACCAAAAAAAAAAAAAAAAGACTTTAAAGTTAAACAGACTGAGCAGTAGATAAGGAAATCATAAAAAGAACCATCATATGAGCCATTCTTGGACCACAGGGGAAGAGAACAAGAAGCAAGCCCGCCCTGCCAATCAGCGCCATGCACGGACCACTAGGGGGAGAGCCAGATGCCAGCCCCTACTGGTGGGCAGACTGGGAGAAAAGAAGAGCCAATCTCCCCCCATCCTCACCACCCCCCCTTTAATGGACTGGCTGATCCAGACAAACACAGGCTGCTATGATGGCTATGAAGGTTAAAATACAACTGAACATTTGCAGTGTTTAGTGTCTCACTGACTTTGCAGGTCTAAAGCAAGCAGTCTGATCTTCTATTCAGAGGATAACACGCAATGCAGCATCTATGGGGATCTCCTTCTGAAGGCGGTGGCCATGGTTAATTCCCTATCATCTTGTTTTGAAGTCCTGTATCATGTTCATTATTTTGTTGGGTTTTATTGTTTTGTCTTATTTGATTTTATTATATCCTATGGCATGGGTGGTCTGGATTTGCTATTGGCTTGTTTTGAAGTCCTCTATTGCATTCACTGTTTTCTTTTCTTTTTTGGGGAGTGAGGCTCGAACTCATGTCCTTGAGCTTGCCAGGCAGATGCTTATGCTGCTAAGCTAAATCCCCAGCCCCACTGTTTTGTTTTTATTGGCTCTATTCTGTTGTGTTTTGATTTTTCCTGTGTCTGAAGGTATGGGCAGCTATTCTGAAGACAACAAGAGGCGTTATGGAAACCACTGTTGATTTCCTATTATTTTGAAGTCCTGTGCCACTTATACTGTTTTGTTTTGGTTGGCTTTATTCTGTTTTATTTTGCATGGTTTTACTATCTTTAAAATTAAAAAAAAAAAAAAAAAAAACCATCATACAGTTCTGAAGACAATTATCCAACACCAGAAACTCTGGTCCAGGAACCAGTTCCTGAGCGGAGGGACTGCTCTCCTGGGGAGTGAGTGCACTGCATGCACGTGCCCCTCAGGGTGACCACAGCACCGGCCTTCACCTGCCCTCAGGGTGACCACAGCACCGGCC
>PVJX010026269.1:0-26033 GCA_004027295.1 Dolichotis patagonum | reverse complement strand
AGAAAATGGAAAGACATACCCTGTTCATGGATAGGAAGAACAAACATTGTAAAAATGGCCATTCTCCCAAAATTACTATACAGATTCAATGTCATCCCAATCAAAATACCACTAACATACCTCATAGATCTAGAGAAATCACTCCTAAAATTCATCTGGAACCAGAAGAGACCTAGAATAGCAAAGGCAATTCTAAGCACCAAATGCAAGGCAGGAGGCATCACAATCCCCAACTTAAAATTATACAACAAAGCTACAGTGATAAAGTCAGTATGGTGCTGGAATAGAAACTGACCCGAGGATCAGGGGAATAGATTGGAAGATACAACCACAACCGCAAACTCACTGAACCACCTCATCTTTGATAAAGGGGCTAAACATGATCTCTGGAAGAATGACAGTCTGTTTAACAAATGGTGCTGGAAAAATTGGCTGTCCATATGCAGAAGACTAAAACTAGACCCATGTCTATCACCATACACTAAACTAAAATCTAAATGGATCAAAGATCTAAATATTAAAACAGAAACACTAAAACTGCTGGAAGACAAAGTAGGGAAAATCCTAAAAGATATAGGGGTAGGAAGAGAATTCATGAAGAAGAACCAAATTACACGGGAAGTACTTCCCAGAATCAGTAACTGGGACCCACATCTTATTAAAGAGTTTCTGCATGTCAAAAGAGGTTTCCAGCAGAGTGAAAAGAAAACCCAAAAACTGGGAAATAATCTTCGTGGACAGCACCTCAGACAAAGGACTTTTGTCTAGAACTTATAAAGAATTAAAAAAAATCAGACCCTCGAAATTCAAAGACCCAATCCAAAAATATGCATCTGAAATGAATACACAGTTCTCAGATGAAGAAATATGAATGGCAAATAAATACATGAAAAAATGTTCATCATCATTAGTCATGAGAGAAATGAAAATTAAAACCACACTGACATTCCATCTCACTCCAGAAAGAATGGCCAAGATAGAAAACACTACCAACAACAAGTGTTGGAGACGCTGTGGGGGAAAAGTAACTCTTCTGCACTGTTGCTGGGAGTGTAGACTGGTGCAACGACTGTGGAGGTCAGTCTGGAGATTCCTCAAAAACCTGGGTATGGAAGTCCCATTTGACCCAGCTATTCCACTTCTAGGCATATTTCCAGAAGAACTGAAAACATCGTACCACATTGATTTATGTGCACCCATGTTTATAGCAGCATAATTTGTAATAGCAAGATCTTGGAAACAACCTAAGTGCCCATCAACTGAGTAATGGATAAAAAAGTTGTGACATTTTTATACAATGGAGTACTACTCAGCTATAAAGAATGATCACATCGAGATATTTATAAATAAATGGACACGACTTGAGACCATTCTCTTAAGTGAAATAAACCAAACTCACAAGTGTAAATACCATATAATCTCCCTAATATGAGATTTGATAAGAGTATATAAGAGTTTATGGTAAGCATGAGGCCCCATCTCATAGCTTCCAAGTCTTTCAAATTTTTAAATCATCAGTTGGAATGGTGTTATGTTGTTTTGTTTGACTATATCATACGTGATGATATGAACCACTGTTTTGAAGAAAACATTATGACAGCTATTGCTGATTTAATATTATCCTTCTTAGAAGTCCTACCATGCTTTTTTTTTTGTTCTATTACCATTGCTTCTATCTAGCACATTGTGTCTCATTGGAATTCGAATATGTGTGATAGTTCAAACAATTTTTTTTCTTTTTTATCAAAAATGAGTTATTATAATACCCATTGATCATTTTCTGTTATTCGGTTCAGAAAGCCCTGGAATTCTTTCACTATATGCATGGCTTTATACTATTGTGTTATGTTTGATATTATTGTAATTGAAACTATGCTCAACTATAGCAGAGTAAGAGATATGGTGTTAGATACTGTTGATATTCACTTGACTTAATGTAAAGTACTGTGTTGCCTATGTTTTCCTCTTCTGATCTGCTCTGTACTGCCCCCTTTTGTTTTATTCTCTTTTAAATAAAAAAAAGAAGGAAAAAAGAAACTCATAAATTAAAAGTCAAAGGATGGAAAACTGTATTCCATGGAACAGGAACCCAGAAAAAAAACAGGGGTAACTATTGTATTTGCAGACAATAGGAACTTCAAACCTAAAATGAGTAAAAGAGAGAAAGAAGATCATTACATACTCAGAAGTGGAAAAATTCAAGAGGAAAACTACAAATTATAAATATATATGCACCAAATACAGGAGCACCAAACTATATAAGATAGATACTAAAGGACATGAAAAACCAAATACATAAGAACACAATTATTACAGGGGACCTTAACAACCCATTGTCACTAAAAGATAGATCAACTAGACAAAATGGCACAAAAGAAATAATAGAACTGAATCAAAGCTGCGAACAATTGGTCTTAGTAGATGTTTACAGAATGTCCCACCCTAACACATCAGAATACACATTTTTCTCAGCTGCACACAGGACATTCTCAAAAATGGACCATATGTTATCCCATAAAACATTCTTAAGTAAATACAAAGGTATTGAAATTATGCCATGCATAATATATGGCCATAATGCACTGGAAATTAACAGCAAAAGAAATTGCAAAACTGGCATAAATACATTGAAATTAAATAACCTTTTGAACAACCAGTGGGCTACAGAGGAAATTAAAGAATAAATAAAGCAATACGTACAATTCAATGAAAATGTGAAAACAACCTGCTGTAATCTGTGGGATGCAATAAAAGTGGTCTTAAGAAGGAAATATATGGCAATAAATTGTCATATCAACAAAACATAACAAGCACAAATAAACAGCCTAATGCTTCATCTCAAGCTTGTAGAAAAAGAAGAGCACGTTAAACTCAAAATTCATAGAAGAGAGTAAATTGTAAAGTTAGAGCAGAAATCAATGCAACTGAAACTAAAAAAAATACAAAGAATTAATTAATCAAACAGTTGGCTTTTTGAGAGAATAAAAAAATTGGACAAACCTCTAGCTAACCTTATAAAGAAAAACAAAGAAAAAAACCTGAAATTCACCCAATAAGGACTGAAAAGGGGGAAATTACTATAGATCCCATAGAAATTCAAAAGATTATGAGTACGTACTTTGAAAATCTCTACTCACATAGAGAGGAAAACACAGAGGAAATGGACAGATTTCTAGAAACATATGAACTACCAAAGCTCAACCAAGAAGATATAGCAATTTTGAATAATCCAATATCAGCTATTGAATTTGAACATAATAATAAACTTACCAACAAAGAAATCAAACAGGTCTTGATGGATTCATGTCTGAATTCTACAAGAAATTAAGAGAAGATTTGATGCCAATACTTCATAAACTTTTCAATGAAATTGAAAAGAAAGCAGTCCTCCCTAAATAATTCCTGGAGCCAAGCATTACTCTCATACCAAAACCAGAGAGACACAACAAAAAAGGAGAACTATAGGCCAATCTCACTGATGAACATAGATGCAAAGTTTCTCAATAAAATACTGGCAAATAGAATGCAGCAAATCATCAAGAAGATTATACATCATGACCAAGTGGGGTTCATTCCAGGAATGCAGGGATGGTTTAATATATGCAAATCAATAAATGTAATACACCACAACAACAGAGCCAAAAATAAAAACCACATGATCATCTCAATAGATACAGAAAAAGCTTTTGATAAAGTCCAACACATGTTCATGATAAAAACCCTTCAGAAACTCAGAATACACGGTGTCTACCTCAACCTTATAAAGGCCATCTATGACAAACCAACAGCCAATATTATACTAAATGGACAAAAACTGAAAGCTTTCACTTTAAAATCAGGAACAAGACAAGGCTGTCCACTGTCACCATTGCTTTTCAATATAGTTCTGGAAACACTAGCCAGGATAATCAGACAAGAGGAAGAAATAAAAGGAATAAAGATAGGAAAAGAAGAAGTTAAATTATCACTATTTGAAGATGACATGATACTCTATATAAAAGACCCAAAAAGCTCCATTAAAAGACTACTAGAGGTAATAAACAAATTCAGCAGTGTAGCTGGATACAAAGTCAATTCTCAAAAATCAATAGCATTTCTGTACACAAACAAGAAACTCACCAAGAGAGAAATTATGGAAATATCGCCTTCACAATAATGTCTAAAAAATGAAATATTTAGGAATGAACCTATCTAAAAATGCAAAAGGCATATATGCTGAAAATTATACTATGCTAAAGAATGAGATAGAAGAGGATATTAGAAAATGGAAGGATTTTCCTTGCTCTTGGCTAGGAAGAAGCAATATTGTGAAAATGGTAATACTCCCAAAAATGTTATACAGATTTAACACAATCCCAATCAAAATAACATTGACATACCTCACAGATTGAGGGACAACACTTCTAAAATTCATTTGGAAACAGAAGAAACCTAGAATAGCAAAGGAAATTCTGGGCAATAAAGACAAGGCAGGAGGCATCTCAGTTCCTGACTTGAAACTGTATTGCAAAGCCACAGTGATAAAATCAGCATGGTACTGGCAAAGAAATAGACCTGAGAATCAATGGAACAGATTAGAAGATGCAAGTATAAGTAAAAAGACACTCAACTACCTAATATTTGACAAAAGGGCTAAACATATTCACTGGAAGAAGAATAACCTCTTTAATAAGTGGTGTTGGATATATTGGCTCTCCATATGCAGAAGACTGAAACTAGATCCATGCCTATCATCTTGCACAAAACTAAAGTCTAAGTGGATCCAAGACCTACACATTAAAACAGAAACACTAAATCTACTGGAAAATAAGGTAGGTAGAAGTCTTGGAGACATAGGGGTAGACAGACAATTCATGAAGAAAACACAAGCTGCATGGGAAATGCTTAGAGATTCAACAACCAGGATCTCATATTCTTGAAAAGTTTCTGTATTTCAAAAGAAATCACCAACAGAGTGCAAAGAAAACCCAAAGAATGGGAAAGAGTTTTAGCCAGCAGCCCCTTAGACAAAGGACTTATATAATGAACATATAAAGAATTGAA
Source organism: Dolichotis patagonum (assembly GCA_004027295.1). Taxonomy (NCBI): domain Eukaryota; kingdom Metazoa; phylum Chordata; class Mammalia; order Rodentia; family Caviidae; genus Dolichotis; species Dolichotis patagonum. The sequence goes on along the minus strand of PVJX010026269.1, from coordinate 20,990 downwards.
AAACAACATCAAGCCTCCCAAATTCAAAGAACCCTCTCCATAAATGGGCAGCTGAGATGAACACACAGTTCTCAGATGACGATAAACAAATGGCAAATAAATACGTGAAGAAATGTTCACCATCACTGGTCATTTGAGAAATGCAAATTAAAACAACATTGAAATATCACCTCACTCTGGAAAGAATAGCTGCCATCAAGAAATCAACTGATAACAAATGTTGGCCAGGCTGCAGGGAAAAATGAACACTGCTCCACTGTTGGTGGGAGTATTGACTGTTTCAACCACTATGTAAATCAGTAAGGAAAATTCTCAGAAGACTAGGATTAGAAGTTCCATTCAACCCAGCTATTTTCGTACTGTGTATATTCCCAGAAAAACTGAAAATTTCATTTTACAGTGATATATGTGCACCCATGATTATAGCAGCACAATTTGTAATAGCTAAACCTTGGAAACAACCAAGATGCCCAACAACTTACCACCTCCAGAGCCAAAGGGAGGAGCACGGGAGTCTGAGATTGAGCAATCTGATCCCCAAGGATCAGTCCAAGAGCTGCTGTACCATTGACACAGTGAAGGAAACTTCAGTGTGACCAGACACAACTCTTCATGCAGGAGGTGCTCATGACAAACAGTCACCCTGGGCATTTAAATCACAGGGTTAAGTGAGGTACATAGCTCAGCAGCAAAAGCTCCTGCCTAGCCAGCACAAGGTCCTGAGTTTGATTTCTGATAAAAAAAGAAAATAAAAACAGAATAGAGTACAGTGGAATGGAATGGAATGGAATGGAAGAATAGAATAGAATAGAATAGAATAGAATAGAATAGAATAGAATTCAAAGGACAGAGTCCACCCCAAGAGCACATTTTAAAAGAAATTTTTAGGTCTATATTTAACATTTATTACAATAATGCTATGAGGTAATGGAAACAGCAAAGAAGCAAAGAGTTAGAATACATACCAGGTAAAATCCTAACAAAAAAATCTCAAAATGACTGACTTTTTGGCCAATGAAAAACCACCAAAAGACAAGAAATCCAGTACAATAAAATATTGTATAACGATGTCAGCTTTCACTTATCAAAAAGGAATTTTGAAATTTGCATCTTTTTCTCTGTAAAGAGAAAAGTGATTTTTGTATGTTATGTAATATTCATAAATAACAAGATAGAAAAATAGAGTGTAGACTTACAATGGTGGATGCGCATATATTCTCTTACATGTGTCTCAGCAGAAAGTTGATTGTGGTGCACACAAAACATGGAACTACAGCGCTAAACCAGAATCCACAAACTGCATGTCAGCTATAGAAAAAATGTACAAGTAGCATTCCCATCCTCCCTCACTGAAATTTTACATAAGATGCTCATTAAAATTCTTAAAATTTCTCCCATTAATAAGAAATAAATTCAATATAAATGATGACACTGAGAACAGGAGCATTCAGAGATTTTCATGGTCGTGCTTTTTTTTCAGTTGATCTAAAAATTTGTCAACTGATTTTCAAAAGTTTATTTTGAGCTAATATTACTTTAATCAGTCACATGATTAGTATTTCATACATCTATTTTCTTTCTGACAAAAGATCATTGATCAACCATCTAAAATGTTCTGTTATATCATGACTCAGATGAAAGTGAATAAAATATTTTCACTGTCACCTCAAATGTTTGAATTTCTCAAATGTACTCAAGCAAACACTATAGAAAACACAATGGCACAGTATATATTGTAAATGAATCGCAACAACTCTATGCATGACTGAAAGACAAAGCAGTCATACATGAAACCAGAGGTAGCTGAGTACAAAACACTGACTGTCTATGGCATGGCAAAGCAAATGACAATGGTTCCAGGGGAGACAAGATAATCCTGAGGCTACCATGGAGGTGAAAAACTTTAATACTATTATCTCCAACTGAGAAAACTTCCACTGCATCCTCCTTCTCCAAATGGAATAAAGCTCCCAATACATCTGGGATATTTGTTGTGACATTCAGGTCTTACAGAATTCTTATCTCACAATCCTTTAGAGTAACATGAAGGTTTGCACCAAATCAAAGTTCTCAATCATGATGTTTAAAAGAAGGAGATTTTAAAACTAACTAGTCTGACATAAATCTTGTGAAATTTGAGCACAGTAGCAGATTTGCCAAATTTCCACTAAGATAACATGACTAACATGTCAACTCATTTCTCCCACTGCTGTCTTTGTTCACATACAACAGTGTGACTGAGTGACCTGTATGAACTTTTATTCTGAGAGGAGCTGATTTCACGGACACTTAACTAAATGACCAGGAAGGAAAACAAGGCTCTTCATGTTCATCGGAGTTATTGCAATACTTACAAAGTTTAAACAGACTCTTCTGGTCATTTTTTACAACTGCTACAAAACTTTCTTTAAAGAAATAGTTTTTCCTTCAATAACATTTGAAATAATAAAATATTGTACTTTCATTATGCATATTTATATTTTAAACATACATATATTTTTTCTTCACTCGAAATCTGCCCGTAATAAAAATATATGCTCTTTGCTCATTTGTTTTATTACACTCCACTTTACCTCCAATTTCACTTCACATGTACAGCCCCAGAGCACATTTAAAGAAAGGTGAAAGGAAGTTTTCTGTCACTGTTGGGGATTCTGCATGTAACGCTTATCCCCGATGCTCTGATTTTATTTCTTTCCTTACCTCTGAAGTCTCAATTTATTTTTAATGAGAGAACACAATGTCACTCTGCAGGACTCAAATCATCACTTGTGTCAAAAAAGATTCTGCTGTGTTCATTTGGCCCAGGTCCCGGTGAAGCTCAGGGAACCTGGTAACGGTCTGGATGGAAGCTGGATCCACAGTGAGGGGCGGGCAGTGTGAGCCCAGCCACAACCCTCACCTCTGCAGGGATCAGGAACCACCGACCCTGCTCCTCAGAGCCCAGGGTGTGAAGTCCCTTCAGAGGGGGCCGAGGAGCACTCAGGAGGATCACAGTGCCCAGGAGCCAGGCCTTCCAGGTCCCAGCACAGGAGCAGCTGCATGGAGACTCTGGGGGGACTTTAGCTGCTGAGACCCCAGGTCCTCCTCAGACTTCATCCTCCTGTGAGCTACCTCCCTCTATGGAAATGGAATAATAATGGGACCCGTGTGTCTTTCACTACATCTTGGGTCGATGGGAAGGTTTTGGAAAGCTGGTGACTGACAGGAAGGATTTTATTGTCCCCAGGTGTCCTGTCCCAGGTGCAGCCACAGGAGTCCAGACCTGGTGTGGTGAAGCCTTCAGAGACCCTTTCTCTCACCTGCTCAATCTCTGGATTCTCCATCACAACCAGTGGTTACAGGTGGAGCTGGATCCCTCAGCCTCCAGGAAAGAGCCTGGAGTGGATGGGGTACATAACTAGTTGTGGCGGTACTGGCTACAACCTGTCCCTCCAGAGCCGCATCTCCATCTCCAGGGACACAGGCAAGAACCAGTTCTCTCTGCAGCTGAACTCTGTCACCACAGAGGACACAGCCACCTATTACTGTGAAAGACAGTGATTTCTTACAATTGTAAGCCCAGACATAACCGCCCTGCAGGGAAAGTGAGGACCAGCAGGTGGCGCTCGGCACACACTGCTCTAAGGAACCTGCTTCTCAGCCCAGTGGTGACAGCCTGGAGGGTTTTCTCCCCAGGTGATTAGCATCTCTATCACTAGCCCAGGCACCAAGATCCCAGGGAGTTTTTATGTCAATGATCCTCAGGTGTTATATTTTTCAAGACTTAGGGCTTTTCCCAAATATTTCCTTATGGGTTGCACAATAAATTTTCAATGAAACCGTTACTGAAATGATTGCACAGTCTGGTTAGTTTTTAGATGCAGAAACACATAAGCATGAAAATTATTTCTGTGTTTGCTGCAAGTCTTACTTCTACTTTTGATGCATCTGTAGGTCACCTTATTCTGAAGGTCACTTCCAAGTTCTTGTACAAAGCATGTTTTCTGAACGGCTGGACACCATTCTCTGTGTTGATCTGAGTGTTCACCTGTTATTAAAACTGTTTATTTCCTCACTTCTGATGATATAGGATGATGCCTTGGATAATGTGGGTGGATTCCTCTGTGCAGGGTTCCTCTGAAGGCATCTCATTGGTAGAGGCCATCATGCTGTCACACATCTAGCAATCACATGGCACTGCCTGAGCAAGTGTTTCTGTGGCCCTCGTTGTTAGTAGTGCAGAGTCTCACTACCTCTGATGTAATGTCTGAAACACTGTGTCTGTTCATATTTCAAAGTGTGTTTGCTATACCTACGTTTCCCTGAATACTATTTGGACACTACAAATTCTCCTTTCACCATGACTGGGGGCACTGTTGGCCAATTCTTGCTCATCTGTTAATGGATATGGGAACAGGGAGAGGAATGACCATGCATCCATGAAGGAAGAAGATGTCCATAGCACAGTCATGAGAAGAGAGAAGGCCAAGTTCTGCTCATGTAGGAATTAGGATGTCAGGTTTCTCTGTGCTCTCTGAGTCCCTGAGAACAAGGCTGGGTCAGGTTGGACTAGGACTCCCACGCCATGTGAACTGACTGAGGTCCTTGGGGTCACAGGTATTGTGGCCATGGGAAGATGCTGTTCAGGAGATTCTGTAAGAGGCTCAGAAGGAGTTGTAGTAATGGCCACTCCCCAGTGATCTATTTCCTGAAATCAACTGACCAAAATAGTCATTACTAGAGACACAACACAGATCATTTCTAATGATTCATGACTGATTACAGCCACAGGATAGGGTGGCATATTAATGCAAAGGAAAAGAAACAATTCAGAAATTTCACTCACTAGCCTAACTATCCATGACATAAGATTCACCAGAGTGAACACTGAGGTCGTGAGAAGGCAGTATGTGATGAGGATAGTGGCAGAGACAAAGACAAGACAGATGTTGTTCAGCAGAAAAATAGAATATTGGTCCCAATTGCATATAGTGTCTGTCACTTCTGCCACAGGCCCAGAGTGCAGGGACTGAAGGGTGCAGCAGGGCCAGAGAGAGTCAATGTGCAACCTTGAGTCTCATTTCCCAGAGTGTACTCACAAGTCAGCCCCGTGCATTTGGGGCCACCTTCTTCAGGGATGACAAGTGTGGCTCCTGGGTGTCCATGAATAGTGTGAGCCGCAGTTGGTGACAATGTGGAGAGCATGCACTGTCTATGTCCCAGTGTCCTTGGGGACTCACTCTCCAGGTGCAGGAATTCTGAGTTGTGCGGTGCATGGATGGCTTCATCCAGCTCCCAAAGTAACCCCAAGAAATCTGTGGATGTAGGCAGTGACCCAAGCATAAGAGAAAGCTGCAGAGACTCCCCACGAAGGCAGCACAGCACAAGGGTGGGTGAGAGCCAGCAAGGGTGACTTCTCAGCCCAAGGACTTGCACACCTGTTTTGCCCCATTTGCCACAAGACCCCAGGCTGAAGCGCCAGCAGCATAGGATGGAGCGCTGTGGGCTTCAGTTCACTCCCATAGAGACACTGCAAAAACTGTGTCCTCAAGACCTGTGGATGGGTTCACCATGACCTTGTCAAGCTGTGAATTAAAGTTACAGTGACAAAAAGTCCAAGAGGATTAGTCAGGGACTTTAAGTATAATCTTGGTCTAGTTCAATTTTGGTTTTAATTGCCACTTCTTACTTTTTTGCATCAGTTCTTTCGTTTGGGAGTGTCTACCCTATGTCCAGTCCATCATTGTATTTTTGAAGCACTTACCTTGTTTAATTTTACAAATATATACTGTGAAGTCACACCCCAATTATCATGCCTAATGGAATTTACATCAGACTTTTAAATTAGCACTGAACAGACTTAAAACTTTAGGGCCATTTCAGGGGAGCAAAATGACTTTAGTGTGCGATCTAAAGAGGATGGACGACATGATGGAAAACTATGATTTGATGCCAAGAACCCATCCGTGTTTCTACCCTGGAACTCATCTCTCCCCTGGGAGTGTTCATGAACACATGAACTTTTGGGAAATTCCCCCAAAAGTACCTGTGTTACTATGTGAGACTAAGGATCTTGCGACAGGAGCTGATTCCTTTATTTAACTTTCTGCAATGGAGGGAAACTGTGTCTCTTCTGCCATGTGAGCATGCAGAGAGTAGACAAGCTTTGGAGGTGCACAGGTACCTATGGCAGACACCAAATCTGTTCTTGAAATGTGGGAGATTCAGAAATATGAGGAAAACCTGTACATGGTAATGTAAATTGTTCCTTGTGGGTATATTTGTGACAGCAGCAGACATACACACATTTCAGTTTGCACTATGATATATTTACACTCAGATGCTTCAACACACACAGCCTTTAGAAGTCCTTGAATTTCTTACAACTTAATCTTCCAATCCCATGGCATATGCTGACCTTGACCTCGGGCAGACGAGTCTTAGCATTATTTATGGAAGCTTGGTGCTCCAGATTATTGATTTTTATTTTCCTTGCAATTTCATTCAGTTTATGTGCTTTAAATTTTAATTTTAAAATTTATTTGCTTTAAATATTGAATCTATTTTTGTGATTGTTATTGTTTGTTGTAAGTACTGATCATCTTTTTATCACAGGTCTACATTTTCCAGATGACAAACAGCTTTCTTTGTGATAATCAGAAAGTTATAATATTTAAATAAACAGTAACAGACATACTGAAGAGTCATACTTAAGTTTATTGCATCTCCTTTCTGTTCGAAAGTTAATTTTCTGTTTGTTTTTTCCTCACAGGGAATGAAAAGATCTCACAATCAATATCAAGTAGCCTGCCACTGAGCTGTACCCTCAGCTCAATTTTCACTCACTGGTAAATTCATCAGCAATGCTGACCCACAGAATCACATGCAGATATTTCAAAAAAAGTTCTGCGTCAAACCTGACCAGGTGATAGGGTATGTGAAATAGAAAAGTTAATGTAAGGTGGTCTCCAGCTGCCTGGCCATGGGTTGCAGGAGGGAAGCAAGGGTGGGAGAGATTGCCGAGGAGCCTCAGGTCACATTGAAGGATGACACATGTGTGCTCTACTATGATTGTGTGTGTGGTTGTGCAATTATGTGTGTGTGTTCACACTTCTCTGGTGCACTCTTTGTATATGGACAGTTTATGTGTTACATCAACAACAGACAAACAATATCTCAACATAAGTGCCAGGGCTTTATCTCAGTGGTGCAGCCCCTGCCTGGCAAATGTGAAGCCCTGAATTGGATTCCTGGTAACAGAAGAAAAAAAATCTAACAGAAACACAATGCAAACATTAATGACAGGAGACAATGAAAGGGTGACTAAAAGAAATCCACATGACCTCTGGTTCTCTTTCCTCTCAGCAAACAGCAAAATGCAGCAAAGTGATGCATGTTCTCACTACAGGAAGAAGGGAACAGAATCTTTACCAAGGGCGTCTGCTCCTTCCAGGACCTGCAACAGGAAGAAGGCTTAGGGGAATGCAGGCTCAGACAGTGGGGGAAAAATTTATTGAAGCCCAGCTCTCCTATAGGAAAAGAAACAGTTTCTCACAGTTACATAACTTTTGTGCTTCCAAAGCAGACCTATATTAGATAAATGCATGTTATGTGTACATGAAAAAATAAAGATACACAAATAGATAGATGAATACCACTACATCATCTCACGATGAGATTTCATATTCTCTTCAATCAAATCATTGTTACCAAACTTCCCCAGCACACTCACACCCGATGTGGGCACATGCCTCTCTGAGTTGTTCATTAGCAAAACTGAGTATATAGTAGGAGGCCACGCAAATAGGGCCTCCCTATGCTGATGCCAACCAGCCCAGCCCTGACCTTGGGGCTCTATATTAGTGCTCAGCCATGGATGGGCAGCTGTTCCCACATAGTGACCAAGAGTGAACACAGATGCCTCACCATGGCACTTGGGCTGAGCTGGGTTTTGCTGTTTGCAATTTAGAAAGATAAATTGCTTAGAACAAAAGAATTCTGAGCTTGTCAGTAGACATGAGTGGGATAAACAGGGGACTTCTGGGATGATGTCCTGAGCATGATTTCTCTGTGTTTGTAGGTGTCCTAGCTGAGGTGCAGCTGGTATTGTATGGGGGAGGCTTGGTGCAACCTTTTGGGTCCCTAACCCTCTCCTGTGTGACCTCGCAATTCCCCTTCAGGAGCTATGCCAATGGCCTGGACCCGCCGACCTCTAGGATAGGAGTTGGAGTGGCTCTCATTCATCTTTCAGGATAGTAGAAACTACACAAACTCTGTGATGGGCTGATTCACCATCTCTGGAGACGATGGCCTGAACATGTTGTATCTGCAAATGAACAGCCTGAGAACCGAGGACACAGCCCTGTATTATTGTGCAGCCTACAGAATGAGATCAGTGTGAGGCCAGACAAAAACCTCTGTGCAGGGGTGCTCATGCCAACAGGAGTTGCAATCATCCATGAAGAACCAGGCAGGGCCAAAGAGCACATGCAGAGAAGGAAGCAGGGGTGAGAGGGCTTCCTTGGGGCCTCTGAGGTTTCCCTTCTGCATTAAATTAGCACCTGAGCTGGCCCTGCGATGCATGAGCTGCAGTGAAGTATCCAAGTCCAAGTCAACATCATCTGTTTCATATAACTGCATAGGAATTTACTTACTGGGTAAGCATGACTTGTACCAATCTCAAGTTAAGTTGTAAACTTTGTGAAGTTAGTTTTCTTTGGAATATCTAATCATCATCACCATCGAAAAATCCACCTGTGTGTTTCATCCCAGTGATAAGGAATTGCATCATGCATCAATAAATGCTTCAGATTGAAAATTAACTGTTTTACATCCCTCTCTATTTTGAGCACATGCAGTTCTCTCCTACCCGAGAACCACACAGGAGATAAGTGAGGTGGGTTCAGCCTCATCTGCACATGGAACATGATTTCAAACCCTAAGGGACTCCAGAAATTGCCCTGTCTCTCTCTGTGTTGCAGGATGTGTCATTAGAGAAGGGTTGTGTGGACAGTTGTGGAGAAGAGGAGGCACAGCCGCACTCTTTGCGCTTGCACTATCACAGTGTTCAGCCTTGGCTGCTGAGAGGATAAGAAAGATTACTTCTGGACATGACTTGGTTCAATCCAAAATGCCCACAGCAGCTGCTCTTCTCATTCGAACCTTAGGGAATGAGATGTGATATGGGCCATTCATTGATGGTTTGGAATTTAAGGGTGTGAGGAGAAAGAATGAGAAGCAAACATTTCCTCAGGAGTTTTGAGCAGAGGACAGGGAGGGAGCAGGATCATCTTTTGCATGCCATGTGCCCTAATTAATTCTGGATTATTGGAGGCTGTGAGGAAACACTGGGTGAAGTGAACAGTTCCTGAGGATAACTTGCTTTAACCGCTGAATGTCGTCTTACAGATCTGCTCTAAAGTGAACCTTTTCATTTGAGGAGTATGAACATCTGTGGACAGAATCTTTTCCACTACTTACACTCACTTTTGGCCATTTTCACCCCACAATTTCCCCTTTCTTTTGGCTTATCATTTAGATTAGGAAAGGTGGAAATGATAGAAGTTAGAGGGTTTCATGCAGGAAGGGTGTCATGGCATCCACAGGGAAGATCTGTTGGAACAGCACACAAATTACCCTTGGGACTGCAGACACAAAAAAAGAGCTAAACAAAGATTATCTTAATTCCTATAAGAATCTAAATGTTAATATTGAGAACAGGAACCAATGTTTAGGGATTTGGCCAGTAGGCTGTATCACTGAGAAGATCTACTGTAACGCTGTGAGCCTCCATTTGAAGACACTGATGTATTGCCAGAAGCCAACCCTGGAGCTTAGCAATGTCTGCATCCAGATTTTTATGAAAGGCACCCTCAAGAGGACATCACAACACCTCCCAAGACTCAGAATGATTGAAAGGAATAGAAATTATGTACAGTAAACACAACGCAGTGTCACAGTTAGGTTGACTGTGTGTCCATTGGATTTAGTGTTGTTCACCAACCCAGTTGATAGCTGCCTCAAAGGTGAGAAGACGTTGTAAAATGTTGTTATCCAAATGAGTTGGAGTCATTAATTCCAAGGCAACATTTTAGAAATAGCCAGTCATAGTTTGGGCAGTTTGGAGAGAGTGAGTTGAAGCGATTTCTGTAGGCAAAGAAGCAATTAATGATTAATATAACTGTTAAGTAATTTAAGCATGGACTAATACAATATAATTAAAAAAAAACCTGCAATGTGAGTCTAAGAATTTTTAGTGTATTTCACATTGCTGATGGAACTTTAAATACATATTTTTCCCAATAACCCTTTCTTGTTGGCATTGCTTAAATTCTTACTTTAACTCACTACATCCTTAGGGAGCCCTCTGACACCCTACCCCACACTCGCATGCACACCCTCCCCGACCCTGCCCAAGCTGTCATCCAGGCTCTGCTGCTCTAGGCTTGGCACAGCCTGGCTGAGCCTTGGCCCAAGGTAATGCTGTTTCTGCCCAAAGGACACCTGCTCTGGATCCTGGGTCTCACAAGCCTCAGTGTCATGGTGGGGATAAGAGAGCAGTGCAGAGGGGTGGAATCAGCTCAGGGTAGATCCACAACCCCTGCTTCCCACACACCTTAGAAACAAGTCAGAGACCTCATAGCAGGTGGGAGACAGGATGATGAGTGTACACTGTATAGGAAGCTCTCAGACAAACTGAAAACCTGTGTCTCTTTTTATAAAGCCATGGCTTAGTGGGACATGGACACAAATCTCAGGCAAATAACTTGCTCCTCCCCTCAGGGGTGGGAGTTTAACACTCACCATCTGCATGCCCTTCTCTTGCATGGGTTGAGCATGTTACAAAGTGAGGACCTCACCTCGCATAGTTAAAATTCTGACCTTCTCAACTTGACAAAATATATCAACCATAACAGGTAGGGAACAGAGAGGAGGGTGGAACTATACTGGAATCAGCACCCAGGAGGGAAGGACCAGAAGGAGAGAGGATGCGGAGAGCTGACCAGGTGCTCAGGAGTGCAAAGAGGCTCTGATCTCATGGAGCTGGGATCTAACTTGGACAAACTTCCAACACTAGATTTATAATGTGTACTCTCTTATCAGAATTAAACACAACTTCCATTCAAGAGAATTGGTCTCAAAGACAGAGAAAGTATAAGAGTAATTCTCATGCTGTCCCTTTATATTAAAGATTTTTCATATGCAAATTATCATTTAAGTTCTAGGCTCAAATACCCCAACTGGTCGGTGGGAGCTTATAGAACACTGCCGAGACCTGGCTGGAAACAGTGGAGCTATGGTCTAGAAAAGGAGGCTGTCAGGGCTTTTCCTGTGCCTGGTGACAGCCACCAGAGTCAGTAAAGTCCAATGGACCCAGGTAGTCGTAGTGAAAGCAGGGGGACCAATATATATGAATTACACTTGTCTTCCTGTGTGATGTCCCAGGTGTAGCTACAGCAGTGTGGACCTGGCCTGTTGAAGTCCTCACAGCTCTATCTCTGGTCTCCTCAGATTGCTCAGATTTCCCATCACAACCAGTGCTTACCAGTGGCCCTGGATCAGCCAGACTTCAGGGAAGAGGGGTGAGTAGAATAGAGAAGCAGGTTATGATGGTGTCAGAAGGTGCAATCATTCTCCCACTGGCTGCATCTTCACCTACAGAAACAGAGCCAAGAAGCAGTTTTTCTTCAAATGACCCCTTCAAAGAGGGCCATACATTACTCTGTGAGACACACAGAGGGGTCCTAGGTGTGAGCACACACCCTAAATAAACTGAAGAGATGCTTGAGACTAGCAGTGGGTGCCTAAGACACTTGGAGCACACAAATCACTATAAAGAACTTGAGAAAAATTGAAAAGTTGTCTGTCCACTTGATTGTCCTCTTTCCCAAAACACTTGTGCATAGAATTTCCAAGGAAGTTTTCTGTTTCTAGTCCTAAAATGTTTTGTATTCATGGAACTAGATTTAGTTTTTTTCAACATCTAGCTCACAAAAAAATACACTTCGTGGTTTTCAATGGAATTGTTTTACACAGTCCAGGTGACTGCATAGGATAACTCTGTTTGGTCTAAAAACTACTTGATGACTAGTGATCCCCCTGTTAAGTGCACATCTGCCATCCATCATCAGACACATCTCCATGTCATCCAGTCCTGGTGCATACAAAGCCCTTTAGCTCAGAATGTCTGGGGAATAATCTTTTTATGGATGTGTATGTCCACACATTGCTGGAGGAACTTTATCTTCCTCTGAGGACTTGACACAGATCACAGAGCACTCCAAATGAGGAGGCTCACCTGTGACTCAGGGGTACCTTCCCTGCCATCCTCTAGCTCATTCTGCTTCCTGCCTCCTCCCTCCCCAAGTTCTGCTGTTTCCGAGCCTGCCTTTCCCCAGGGACACTGTAGACCCTGGTCCATTTTCTGCCCAAGCTGCTGTGTGGGTTTGCTCAACACTGGCTAGAAATCATGCAGGTACTTCCTCCAACAGCACAAGCATGGGGGAGGACTGTTTTCATTTTCAGCTTGCTCACAGTATGAGATTTAAATCAATAATGTATGTACAAATCCATTTTAATAAATGAATAAAAATTAGCCGACAAAGCACTTCTAGAACTATGAGGTTTAAGGAACAGATCTGTCTGAATGCGTGGCCTCAGAAGCAACGTGGAGTCACACATGCAGTTTTGCATGGGGCATGGTTAGATCCCCTGCTAGGTTTTGGGAGGTCAGGGCTGTGGGTCACAGGAGGCTGGTAGGGTGAGAGTCTTCTCTTGATGACAGTGGAGTGTCTGTATCAAACACTGATGCAGCTCATTTTTGTGGACAGTGGATACACTTGTGCTTGGGACAAAGTCCTCTGTGTGGTTTGCCAAATGGTAGAGCAGTAGCAGCAGAAGCAGCAGCCACAGAAGCAGCACCATCAGCAACAGTGCCATCTTGTAAATCTAATTTAAGAAAGGCAGACAGGAATGTGTGTTTTATGGTGTTGTCCATAAAGGAGCCTGTCTGGGAGAGCTGCAATGGTAAGGCCCTGGGGAGGTCATGGAGGTTCCAATCCTTCCTATCTTTTCTACTTTCCCTTAGAATCACTGTGCAGGTCTTATTTTGGAAAGCATTTAGGCGTTCTAGGTGTTAGTTCCATGATTTCTATGACTTGAGACCTTTAAATTCTGGGGAAGAGAAAAACTGAATAATTTGATGTAGTTCGTAGATCTCTCAGATGCAGAACAGTGTATCCAGTGTATGACACTGGGATGACACAGCTCTGCCAAGAGGGCCTGGATTCACCTCCCATCTCTACCGTTCATTCCGCATGTGTCTGGCTTGTCCCCAAAGTCTCATTTCATTGATCTCAGGTAGGTAAATCTTGGCCCTCTTTCTTTATGTCAGCCTGGGGTCTCCAGATTCCTTATTATTACTTGCCTGGTGGCTTCATTCATTTTATATTCTATCAAATACAATTTTTTTAATTTTATGAAATGCAATTTTAAAATTCATTTGTTTTAAATATTTAATCCATTTTTTGCTATGGTTGCATTTTTTCTTGTAAAAAAGATTTACAAGATGATCTGCAGTTTTCTTTTTACTAATCAGAGATTATAATTTTTAAGTATCCATTAATAAACCATTTGAAGAATTAAATTGATGTGTTTTCCACCTTGTCCTGTTGGATTGCGGATTTTCTGTTTGTTTTTGCCTTACTGGGGATGAAAATGCCTCACAATCCATAGGCAAATAGCCTGCCACTGAGCTGTATCCCCAGCTCTATTTTCATGGATTGTGAAATTAATTGGCACAAATATGTATAAATCCTGACTCACATAATCACATGAAAATGTTTCAAATAAATGTCCTGTGTCTAACATGATTGCAGTGATGGGGTGTGATTTTTAAATAAAGGTTGAAAAAGGAAAGTTAGTGTAAAACAACCTAAAAATGACCAAGGCAGGAGGGAGTAGTAGAGGTAGAGATTACAAAGGGGCCACAGGGCACACTGAGGGTGACAGGTGTGTTCCCTGTTTGATTGGTGCAAGTGTCCACCTGTGTTCACACTTCTCAGGTGCACACTTTGTATATGGGCAGTTTCATGTTACATCAGTCTCAGATAAACACTATCTCAGTATAAGGGCCTGAAACAGAGCTCAGTAACACAACCACTGTCTGGCAAGCACAATGTCCTGAATCTGACTTTCAGGACCAAAAAAATGTAAATTTAAAAACACATTGAGTTAATGACAGGTGAAAATGAGAGGTTCTGACTTCTCTCAGCAAACAGCAAAATGCATCAAAGTCACGCATATTCTCACCACAGGAAGAGGGGAAGAGAATCATCACCAGGAATGTGTGCTCTGGTCAGGATCTGGAATGGGAAGTCATTTGAAAACTTAGGGAAGTATAGGCCCCAAATCTGGGGGAACATTTATAACACATCAGCTCCTTTATAAAAAAGGAAAGAATTTGTCACAATTCTATAAATTTTTGCTTCCAAAGGAGACCAATTATTACAAAACTGTATGTCATATGTACATAAAAAATAAAAGTAGACAAACAGGTAAATACTACTACATTGTCTCATAATCAGATTTCACATTCTCTTGAATCAGATCATTGGCACCAAACATCCCCAACACACTCACATCCTATGTGGACATTGCCCTGTGTGAGCTATCCATTCTCAGAACTGGCTTTATAGCAGGAGGCCATGCAAATAGGGTCTCCCTGTGCTGATGAAAACAAGCTCACCTCCACCGTGAGTCTCCAGATTAGAGCGCAGCCTCTGATGCCCAGCTGCTGCTAATTAGCAATCTGTGCTGAACATAGGCAGCTCAGCATGGAGGTTAGGCTGTGCTGGGTTTTCCTGTTTGCAATTTTGAGAGGTAAATTATTCATAACAAAAGAGAATGAGTGTGTGAGTGGACATGAGTGTGATAAACAGTGGACATAATTGACAGTTTCCTAAGTAAGATGTCTCTGTGTTTGCAGGTGTCCTTTGTGAGGTGCAGCTGGTGGAGTCTGGGGGAGGCTTGGTGCAGCCTGGGGGGTCCCTGAGACTCTCCTGCGTGGCTTCAGGATTCACCGTTAGTTACGCTACCATGAGCTGGATCCGCCAGGCTCCAGGGAAGGGGCTAGAGTGGATCTCACTTATTGATAGCAGTAGTAGCACATACTATGCAGACTCCATGAAGGGCCGCTTCACCATCTCCAGAGACAATGGCAAGAACACGCTGTATCTGCAGATGAGCAGCCTGAGACCTGAGGATACGGCCGTGTGTTACTGTGCAGCACAGTGAGGTAATCTCTGTTTTAGCCCAGACAAAAACCTTCCTCTAGGGACCTTGAGGCCCAGCAGAGGTCACTGTGACCCAGGAGAACCAAGTTGGGACAAAAGAGAAAGGGAGAAGGAAGCAGGGGAGGGTAGGGCTTCCTGGGGGCCTCTGGGGTTTCCCTTCTCTACTAAATCATAGGACCTGAGCACACCCAGCAATGCATGATCTGCAGTATCCAAGTTCAAGTACACATCATCTGTTCGATTTCATTGCATAGAAATTTCACTTCCTGGGTAAACATGACTTGAATCAATCCCTAAATAAATTGTAAACATTGTTAAGTTAGTTTTCCTCTGAATATCTAATCACAGTAATCATCTGAAAATGAGCCAACTTATTTTTCTTTTGTTGATTTTGCTATTGTTGCTTTGGAATCTATGCTGCCATGAACGACTGCCCCTCTGCCTATCCACCCTGTCTTAGACCCAGCTGATTATGCAATGAAACCTCCACAAACTGGTTTAGATTCTGTATTTGTTCCTACTGTGCAAGACTTTGACAAAACTGGCAGAGGCTGATGCTTACCTACAGATTTAGATAGACCAACTAAAGCTTTTTGATAATAAGCTTCACGACCATAAAGATGATGAACAGAGAAAGAAAACTAGAGAACTGCAAGAGACAACAGACAGCATGGTAGAATCCAGTAAACACTGCTTTGGGTTGCTGCAGATTGGTAAGGACCAGAGTAATGTGGAGATGCATGCAGATGGACCTGTCAGTACCATGAACCCTGTGGATGCAGTGTATCATCCTAGTCCCTCAGAACCTGTGATCAGCACAATGCCTTCCCAGGCTTGGGACATATACCGCCTAGTAGCACTCTGATGTCTCCAGACCATGTCCACTTGTCACCCAATACATTCCCAGAGTTCTCATGCTCCAGCATGAAAGTTTTTAGGCTGCTGCTGAATTTCATCAAAGCTGCTCATCCTCAGAGTGGTTGAGAGATTCTTCTGGATCTGCCTCAGTTTTGACCCACAGCAGCTTGGGAAATAGGTTGAAGCACCCAGAATCCACAGAGCCACCAAACTCCTCCATGTCCAATGGGACAAGTGATGCCAATCTTTATGATTGACCAGATGACAGAGATGTCGATGTTGAGGCTGGGCTGGTGGAGGAGCACAAGGAGTGTCATTATGCACCTCCTCTCACAGATTAGGCTTGTAATGAACTTCACTAACGTAGTTCTTCCAAATTTCATTCTTGAAAGAAGATCTCTTGTAGAAATGTGTGGAGACTTTGCACATCTGACTTCTTTGTGAGCATTAGTGATCAGATGGATCCCAGGAATCAATTGGTTGAGGTCTTGAAATGATACCTCTTAGCCTTTCATGTAAGAAGGAAAGGATCACTTGCCAAAAAGCTTTAGAATCCCATTTTGGGTGAGATCTTTCAGCGTTACTGGATGTTACCAAATGAAGCTGAAGATAACACAGAGCTAGTTTTAGAAGAACCAGTTCCTTGGGTTTCTAGAAACAGTGTAACATTCGTGCTGAGCAGGTTTCCCTTCACCCACCAATCTCAGTCTCTTATCCTGAGTGCTGTAAAAAAAAGATACAGTGCAGTGGTCCTATCTGAGCCAAATCAAAGTTTCTTAGGATGTCAGTTGGGGTTCAAAATATAGAATAGGATTGTGTCTCGTGTCCAGCCTATGATGAACATTACATCTTCACGCACTGTAATGGTTGAAGAAACTCTATTCTCACAGTGCTAGGGTGTGAGTTAGGATGCAGTATTAATTGAACCAAAACGTGGTGGAGTGCAAACATCATCTTCCGCACTAAACCTTTCTATCGGGACAAGAAACAAAGAATTACTGCTGAGAATTTTTGTTGAACTGAAGTGAAATAGAATAGTATAATGTATGCAAAATATGCAACAGGGGAAAATACAGCCTTTGTGGGTACTAACGAGTTGCCTATAATGAAGACAAAAGTGAAGTTTCAGGAAGGTCAGCATAAGTGTGAGTCCCACTACCTGTTGAACGATGTGACTATCAATTTGAGAATCTGATGCAGCACCTGAAACAAAGCACAGACTTGAAGAAAGGCAAAGAGCAGAAGTTCAAGAGAGAAAGGCAAAGGACGTTCAGTGGGAGATGAAGTTATTCCATGAAGATAGAGAATGCTGGGTCTATGATGAACCATTACTGCAACATCTTGGTGCTGCATAGCATGAGTCTGGGAAATGCCAAGTTTATAGCTGATGGTCAGGTAGAGACCCAGTGAATCAAAAATCAGTCTCCCTTTGTGAGATGCTATCACTCTCATCGATACTGGACTTTCTGATGCAGATGCACAATTGGTGCAGGAGAAGCTTCTCCTCTCCTTCAAGGCCGTTACAATTTTGACTTCGGTCCTGGGAAAATCTCCAGGATTTGAAATGAGATATCTGCCCCTTTCCAGATCTCATGCTTTGAAAAAATATTTAAACCCAAATCTCATGCTCCACCATTCAGTTCTGTATCTTGAGTTCTATATATACATACACACATGTACAAACAGCTATACCGTGATGGCAAGTATTTCATAATGAGTTGCCTATAATGAAGACAAAAGTGATGGCAAGTATTTCACTGCTTCCTCAGAGTTGTTTGAGAACATTAATGCAATGTATTAAAAATCAAGTGTTCAATCCAGGAGACATGGAGTGCACAGGAGGACTTTAAGCCCACTGGCACTGGCTCCAGGGAGAGTTTGAGACCAGCACTCCCAGTGGTTGAGTTCCTGCTCAGCTCCCTAGGACACTAGACTGGTTTCTGGAGGTTTCACGGGCCTCAGTGTACCATGCCTAGCTTCTGGCGTTCGATCCAGGGAGCCAAGAACCTGTGAGGGAGCCAGAACTGTGTGAGGTTAAGTTCCAGTGCTCCAGCTCTGGCCTGAGGAGAATTTGAGATCAGTGCTTCCAGCAGTTGAGTTCCCACTCAGGTCCCTAGGACACTGAACTGAGCTCCGGAGGTTTCACAGGCCTCAGTGCACCACGTACAGTGGCCTTCTTTTAGTCTGGGAGGTTGGGACAAAGTAGGGGGACTTTCAGCCAACTGGCACTGGGCCAAGGAGAGTTTGAGGCCAGTGCTCCCAGCGGTTGAGTTCCTGCTCAGCTCCCTAGGACACTGGACTGGGCTTGGGAGGTCCTGTAGGCCTGACTGGGCCAAGCTCAGTGACCTTCATTACCAGGAGCTGAGGGCACAGGAGGTGATTCACAACACACCCAGGAGAAGCTTTGGAAAACCACTCTAAACAAGGAAATATAGGAAAACGCCAAAATAAAAGACCAAAAGACAATCTCAAACCTCCAGCCCATCCCAAGAAACCTAGGAGCCATGTACATAGAAGAAAATAGAAGCCATACACCTGAAATGACTTCAACTAAAATAAAGAAACAACTCTGGGAAGCTATAGAGAAACTCAAATCAGAAATAATTTCCCAGGAAAAAGAAGAAATGATAAAAGTAGTAAAAAGAAATAGTGAACACATCTAATGAAGACACAGTTTAAAAATTGGAGGAACAAAGCAAACAGATAGAATGCCTGAATGAATAATATAAGAAACAAACAGAATGCATGAAGTAGATTCAAAGAGATACACAGGAAATCAAAAATTCTATTGAAAGTTTTCAAAACTGCCTCAACGAAAGTGAAGATAGAATTTTAGACCTCAAAGATAAGATTGCAGCTAATGAACAGGAAAGGAAAGATATTTTAAAAATAACAAGGAATCAGGAAATAACAATGCAACAGCTGCAAGATGATGCAAAGAAAAACAACAGAAGTTTAATAGGGATAAATGAAAAAGAAGGAGACAGCCCAAATGATATCAAGAGGCTATTTACATAAGTAATAGTTGAAAATTAACCAAACATGAGAATGGAAACTGACATACAGATCAGTGAAGCATATGGAGCTCCAAAGAGCCATAACCAAAATAAAATTACACCCAGACATATAATAATCAACATCCCAGATATACAACATAAGAGCATAATATTAAAAGCTGTTAGAGAGAAAAGGCAGAACAGTTATAAAGGAAAGTCTATCAGAATCACAGCAGACTTCTCAACAAAAACAATGAAGTCAAGAACAGCATGGAGTGAAGTATTCCAGATCCTAAAGGAAAATGACTTCCAACCAAGACTTATGTGTCCTGCAAAACTATCTTGCAAAATTGATGGATAAATGAAATACTTCTACCACAAAGAACAGATGAAAAACTTCATGAACACCAAACCAACCCTACAAAGAATACTGAAAGACAATCTAGATAGACATAGGAAAAAAATCACTAAACAAAGCAAACAATTAAACAGAGTGAAAAAGTAAAGAATCAACAGCAGAAAGATAACATGTCAAAAATAAACCAATATATGTCAGTTATAACCATTAATGTACAATTCACCAATCAAAAGAAACAGATTGGAAGAATGGATCAAGAAACACCATTCAACCATATGCTGTATACAAGAAACACATCTAACCCTAAAGGCAACTCATAAACTGAGAGTCAGAGGATGGAAAACAATACTATATGCAACTGGAAACCCACCCCCCAAAAGCAGGGGTAGCTACTCTGTTTGCAGGCAATGTGAACTTCAAACCAAGAATGATCCAAAGAGATAAAGAAGGTCACTAAATACTAGCTAGGGTAAAACTTCAAGAGGAAGAGATAACAATCTCAAATATGCATGCACCAAACCTGGGAGCACCCAGTTACACAAAAGAAATGTTAACAGAAATGAAAAATCTAATAAGCAATAACACAGTTATAATAGAAGATCTAAACACAACATTCACACAAAGAGACGGATCAACTAGACAGAAAATCAGAAAAGAAATAACAGAACTGAGTCACACCTGTGAACAAATGGACTTGGTGGACATATACAGAGTGTTCCACCAACATCAGAATATACATTCTTCTCAGCAGTGAATGGAATATTTTCAAAAATAGACTGTATACTAGCCCACAGAACATGTTTAACTAAATGCAAAAGAATTGAAATTACTCCATGCATGTTATCAGATCATAGTGCCATAAATACAAGTTACCAGAACCTGTGGGACGCAATGAAAGCAGTCCTCAGAGGAAAATTTATTGCAGTAAATACCTAAATCAGGAAAACAGATAAAACACAAATAAACAACCTAATGCTACACCCCAAACATCTAGAAAAGGAAGAGGAAGTCAATCCCAAATCCAAAAGAAGGGAGGAAATTATAAATATCAGAGCAGAAATCAAAGCAATAGAGACTAAGAATATGATACAAAGAATCAATGAATTAGAGTTGGTTCCTTGAAAGAATAAATAAAGTTTATAAGCCCCTAGTCAACCTTATTTCAAAAAAGAAAGAAAAAACTCAAGTTCACGCAATGAAGAATGAAAAGGGTAAAATCACTACAGACTCTGTGGAAATACAGGAGATCATCAATACCTATTTTGAAAACCTCTACTCTCTTTTATTTATTTATTATTTTTTTATTTTTTTATTTAAAAGAGAATAAAACAAAAGGGGGCAGTACAGAGCAGATCAGAACAGGACAACATAGGCAACACAGTACTTTACATTAAGTCAACTGGACATCAACAGTATCTAACGCCATATCTCTTACTCTGCTATAGTTGAGCATAGTTTCAATTACAATAATATCAAACATAACACAATAGTATAAAGGCATGC
>PVJX010026268.1:0-26135 GCA_004027295.1 Dolichotis patagonum | reverse complement strand
GAAACGTGTTTCAGACTGCTACAGGAAACCAGTGTGAAAATGACAGGAATAAGTTATTTCAGCCAAAGATTCCAGGTTCCTTATATCATTCATAATGTTTTCAAGGTGGATTGCATGAGTTACCTTTTTCAGCTTCCCAAAAGAAGAACAAGGGAGAAACTGATACATTAAATATGTGAAAATTTTCAGTACCTCAGTTGCCTTAAACTTTAGGAGAGATGTATGCAAAAATAGAAAAGCCAGGCACTCAGCAATAACCAATGGCAATTCTAGATCACTCTCTTTCTGCACTTCAGAGTCCCTAACAACTCCCCGTCTCATGTTTACTTTCACCTGTGCCTGGGGTGATTGCCCTTCAACTCAGCTTCTGAGCTCATCATTGTTCAGAGGAAATGTGGAGCAAACCTCAAATCCTGTATATCATGCTAGATAATATTAGCCTTAAAAAAAAAAAACAGTTTCAGAAACTTTAAAATATCACAGTCTTTTTGGTTAAAGTTTTTTTTTCTAGACAAAATATTTTGTTGCTATTTGTCAATTACTTTCATCTTAAGTTTACAACTAAATTAACATATTAACAATGACAACAGGAAGGTTCTGAGTCGTTAATTTCAGGATTTATCACTGAATTATTTTTTCCCTTCTGCACTGAACATTTGTAGAAAGCTATCGCTGCATTAGAATAGACAGAAGAAGGAGAAAATGAAGGCAAATCTGACTAGGAAAAAAAAAAGAAAAAAAGAAAGCAGTTGACTCCTGAGTTGAAACAGTGGATTTCCTTGTGTCCTATAATTCACTTTTCACCTCCTCCACTGTGCTTTTGGGTTAATTCCATGCAGCCAGCTGTGTTGCCTCCTCGCTTCCAATCCCATAATATTTCATGTCACACTGATTTTCCTAGAAGGTTTAGGTTCCTTTAGTATCTCTTGGCTTGTGTATTTGATTTTGCTTTCTTGGATTTGAATTCCTCCAGGGCAGGAGCCAGAAACTCTCCTACTTTGCAGACATGTTTAATAAAGAACATATATTATCTGCTCAGGAATTGTTAACATTAGTGGCTACATAAATCTAATTGAATGTGAGACTCCCATTTTGACCTTGTATCACAAATAATTTATTTTCCAAAGTAAACATTTAAATAAAGAATACAAATAATTCATAAAATAATAAATGATTTTCAGCTCTTCTACTGTCCTTTCAGCTGCAGTACAGTTGTTGCCAGTCACTGAATGAAAAATTCCTGAAGGGATTTTCCTGTCCCAGGGGCACAGGCTGGCAGATCTTCAGTCTTGGAGGTAATCTGTAAGTCTGTTAATGATGGAAAAGTTCCTGATGAGTTCTGCCTGGACTACTGTCCAGGCACAAATGCT
This sequence comes from Dolichotis patagonum, assembly GCA_004027295.1. Lineage (NCBI taxonomy): Eukaryota > Metazoa > Chordata > Mammalia > Rodentia > Caviidae > Dolichotis > Dolichotis patagonum. The sequence continues at coordinate 24,765 of PVJX010026268.1, read as the reverse complement.
GTTGTCCTTGCACTGAGGTACGTGCTGATCCTCTTGAGGCCCAGAATGGTCGTGGTGTCCTTCGTGCCCATGTTTTTGTCCTCCAGTCTTTCCTGCAGGATCGTTGACTTCAGATGATCCATCTGCCGCTGGAGTTCAACTAGGAGGTTCTGTACAGTAGTCCACAGTGGTAGAGAAATTTCTGCTGAAAATACCCACAATGTTCTGAAGCATCTCTTGGATGACAGGAGCAGCCTTCTCCTTCTGGAACTGCTGTTGTTGTTTGAGTTCCTCGGGAGTTTGAAGTCCATCCTGTCTTTGAGGCAATATTCAGGCTTTCCTTTCACCTGCTTCAGAAGCTCCAGACAGGCCAAAGTGCTGCTGCGTTGTTGTTGTTGGAGTTGAAGCAAGTTGTAGCTTAAGGCAAGAGATGTGGTGAAGGACAGCAGAACAGGGATTTGGAGGAGACACCTGCTGGCCACGGTGAGAACCGCAACGGTGTTGTCAGTTACCCGCAGGGTGGAGAAAAGTCTCCAAAAGTTTGCAGTGTGAGTGTCCTTCTTCCTTGGGTAGAGGCTGTTTATAGGGGATGGTCCTCTCTGTTTCACAGGAATTTCCCACTTTCAATTCTTCCTTTCAGTTTTCCTGTATTAGCTTTTACTACATTTGAGCACATTTGAGACTCCATTTGCAGTAACAGTCTCATCACAATTGTTGCATGTTACATTTGTAACAATTCTTAAAACTTAAAATTTGAACTCCTATTTTATATAATATATGTGCAAGAAGAGTCATAAAAACTGAAGATTTCTAATATTTACTAGTGGAGTTGTAGTAATTGCTTAAAAGAATAAGAGAAAATTGACCTGAAAGGAAAGGCAGGACAACAAAAGACTTGAGAACCAAAGAGCCCCTAAATGGCCAAGAGATATTTACTGACAATGCAGTCAAAGAATTGCAGTGGACTCTGGATAGGGTTTTGCACATTGTGATAATAGATTAGGTGGGAAGCTTTTTGTGTATTCTGAGTCTCCTTGGATTGATAAATTTTGATACCAACTAGCCATGGCTTCTTTTAGACTCTGAGAAGAAGCTGTTGGAGAGTGAATCAAATTAATACAGCAGAAATAATGGGATGAGGAAAAAGAAAAGATCATTTTAGGGCAGTGTTGATGAACATGTTTTTCTTTTAAGACAAAATGTGTTAACATATGAGTTGTTTATTGTAAACTAAAAACTCAGTATTCAGCTTTAATTGCACATTTGGTTCTTTGTGATTAGTAAGTGGGCTGTGGGTTGCAGTTTGGGCATTTGTCTGTAAAATATTCACCATCACTGCTCTAGAGACTGAACAATTCAGAAGACAAGCTGCTAAATATTTTAATGTTTCATTTAAGCAAGAGAAAACGGAAGTCTTAGAGAAGCCACCATTACCACTTTATAGCTGTTCACTTGTGAACGAAAGAAAAGTGTGAAATGTAATCTTATACAAATTTAGTATTAGGAAAAAAGAATACTACAATAATTTATATGCAAGTAACAAAAATGTCTCGAGTATATGTATAGGTCACTGCAGTCACATCTTGTCAGCAAAAGAATTTTAAAATACTAAGACATTGCATAAAATAATGAAAACCAGAAAGCTAAATATTGGTGAATTCCACAATTTCACAAAGATGGAGGGGTTTGTGATAATGTGCAATTAGAACATGCTTCAGTTCAGAGAAAATATTAGCAAGTAAGATCAAACAGTACATAAAATTATTATTCACTGACTAAGGGATGTTTCCAGAGAGTACAAACTGTTAGACGTTAATGGATTGATATAAAATTATATGGAGCAGATTATGAGGTTAAAAAGACCAAAACCTAGAAAAACTACAGAATATTAAAAGTCATGGTGCAACAAAGGTGACCTTTTTTGGTCACTCTAATGCCAGAAACTCTAATAGAAAATATTCATAAATATGAGTATAGAAGATAAATTTTAGTATGATGAAGTTGTACAAAGTTTTAAAGTCAAGGAGAAAAAGCAGTATCCAAAGCATATTTACAATCAAATGAGAAGGATGATATTCTTTTCAAATTGCTCTGAAAACTAATAATTATCAAATACAAAAATTCATAAATGGTCAGATACTAGGGTATAGAAAGCTAAGTGACTGATCACGATAGGACAGCTTGGTCACTGTTAAAGATATGCAAAGGTACATCAAATTAGTAATGAAGTAACCATTTTAAATTAGATTTTTCAAAGGGCATGGGAAATAGGTGTTGTAATCCACAAAAGTATAAATTTATTCAAACTCATTGGACAATGGGAATGGTTAGTTTTTTAAAAAATATATGGAACCATGTCTCCCTTTCTGCATGACAGTCTGTGTGTGACTGTGACTGCACATCAGGAGGTGGGGTCTGTGCCTCCTGTGGTTGTGTCTGAGCAGATCTCTGTGGAAGCAGCAGTGCTGCATGTTTTGAGGTTGTGTCAGAAATGGTGCTGTAGGGCCAGGGATTTAGCTCAACAGACTAAGCACCTGCTTTGCAAGCACGTGGTTGTTCGATCCCTGGTACCAAAAAAAAAAAAGAAAGAAAGAAATGGTGCTGTAACTTCTATTCATTTGCTGGAATCGTTACTGTTATTCAGCCGCCATGTGAGTGTTCTGACTGACCTGAGCCTGCTTTCCTGAGGGAAGCTCTAACTAGCTAATAAGGAGGGACTGTGTGGAAACAGGCAATGTATTTCAAACTTTAAAATTTTAAGCAATGGAATTAGTCCCTCAATTGACAATAGTATTGCTGGAAATGACGTATAATTCTCCCTACATAAGTGGGGTATGTGTGTGAGTATGTGAGTATCTGTGTTATATACACACGAAACATCTATAAATATTTGTGGTGCTGTGATATTAAGAAAACATATATGTTGATATAGAATGGCATAAATAATGTATTCATAAAATGGAAAACCGCTGAGCCATGAAAACAAATATTAATAAATATAGACCAATGTCACAAATATATGTAATGAAAAGAGCAATTCATATAATGGATATGTTATTACTTGTTCTGAAAATTTAAAAAGTTTATGTAAGCATGCTTATATTTGCATGCTCTTTTAGTAGATCTTTTTATTTAGTAGTACTGTCTCAAATATAGATACAAGAGCAGTTGCTTGGAGGAATAATGCTGAAGGGATGAAGATGCAGTGTGATAGCTGAATCTATTGGTTTTATTTGGCACCTCTATAAATATTTGTGACTGACATTTTTCCTCATGATAAAAAGAAACCTGTGACATAGTGGCTTTAGGTTTCTTCTTAATTCAGTACATTTGAGAGAATTTAATATTACTATATTTTAATCTTTCCCCTGTTTTGATCACATTTATAGGTTTTCTAAAATGAATGCAAATCACTTGTATCTTTACAAAATACAATTACATAAGAGAAATGAAAGATTTCATCCAGTAGCTTCTTAGTGTGACTAAGACGTGTTGAAGATGGTCATATGCTTTTGCTGTTCCAGCACATAGCTTTTAAATTAGTGAGTACTTACTAGAGTGATATGTAAAAGAGTGAAAACAAAGGATCCCATTAAGGTCTTCGACCCATGGCAGTGTCCACTGCAAGTGCATCAGGAAGTATAAGAATCCACCATGGGAGAGCAAAATATGTCTGCTGAAAAGGCCCAAGGTCCAGGTCTGGAAGCTCACATGTCTGTGCCAAATGGCTAAAAGATCTGTGGCAGAACACTGAGGGATCTTCACTGGAAGGCTTGAAAGTCCCCTGAAGAAACAAAACAGCCAAATCTCTTTTTAAAACATTGCTGAAACTCCTCTGAAGAAAGGCAGATCCAAAGAAGCTCCTCCAAGCAAGATCAACTGAAATCCTTCCCTCTTATTTTTGATTTTATATCATTCTGAAATACTTCTACTTAATGTGGTTCTTCCACATCTAGAACCAGTAGACTCAAGTCAGCTGGGCATTCCCCATTTAAGTTGACTGTTGATTAATTAATTAACCATTACATCCCCCAAAGGCTGCATTTCCAGCAGCGAGCTATTGACAGATAACAGAGCCTATGTTAGGCATGGCCTTGTAGGGGCTCCTTAGGCCTTGATTTGTGTGGCCTGTAAGTGGATTTGGACAGCCTGGCCCCTCCTCACTCTTTTGCTCCCTGACACTGAGGTGAGCAGTTTTGTTCCTCCACTCTCTGCTGCCATAATATACTTCCTTACCACAGCTACCAGAGAAGTGATGATAATCAGTCATGCATTACATCCACAAAACCTGTGAATCAAAATAAATCTGTTCTGTTAAAAAGTTAATCATATAAACACATTTAGGATAGCTAAGATGATTGTGCTACAAATTCTGTGAGTTCTTGGAACAAAATGTTAACATTCATGGGATTGGAACAATTGTGCACATTATTGTATGGTGATCTGAGGAACTCTTAAAGATCATTATGTAAATTAAAACGCTAGTTATGCCTATCACCTTGTTTTGAAGGCCTATTTTGTCAATGTTTTGGGCTCTTTGCTATTATTTTTCATATGTCTTTTTTATTTCATGTTTTTCTGGGCATTTGTTTTGTTTTGTTTTGTTTTTCCCTCTAATACAGAAAGGATATACATGTAGAGATTCATACATATGTAGAACTTCTCCTAAGCAGTTTATGAGAATTGATTATGTAATGCACAATGAAACGAACAGCTACTTTGAAGAAAAAGAGACACTATGGTATCCAGTGCTGATTCTGTAGCATCATGCTGTGAAATCCAGAAATACCATTATTCTTTGTTCAGAGTGTTTTTTGTATGTTTTGTATTGTTTAATTTCAACATACATGAAGGTATGGACAGCTATTTGAAGAGAACAAGAGACGTTATGGCAGCCATTGATGATTTCCCTTTTGTCTGGCTTTGAAGGCCTATAATGCCTTCATTATTCTGTTCTAATCAGTTTAATACTATTTTGTTATGTATGAATTTATTGTGTTTGAAGATATGGACAACTATTTAGAAGAAAACAAGAGACAATATGATAGCCAGTGGTAATCTCTTGTTGTCTTCCTTTGAACTCTGCTACTTACATTGTTTTCTTCCGATCTGCTTTATTTTCTTTTGTTATATTTAGTTTTGCTCTCTTTAAAATAAAAAAAGGTAATCTTAAATAGTAACACAAAGCTAACACAGGTAGAAATGCGAATTACCCTGTTTCTTATAAATGTGTAATGATTATGGCTCTCTACCACACACAGATATGTACAATAAATATATGTCAGTGCAAAACCAAAAAATAATGCTATATTGAAAATCCAGATATAAAATGATACATACAACAAGCTATGGCAAAATATGTAGAGAAAAACCATTAAAAAGGGAATATACCAACATTTTATTTGTCTAGTGAGACTCAATGTTTAGGAATTGGGATGCAGCTCAGTGGTGGACTACTGGAGTAGAATGTACAAGACCTGGGTTCTAACTCTAGCAGGGTGAAATAAGAAACAGAAAAGTGAAAATGTAAGGTTATTTCACCTTTTTTTTCTTATTGGTTTTCTGGTATCCTAAGGTAGGACATGTATTCTTTTATAATAGACTAATTTACACACAAAAAGGAACTTACTGGTCTCAGCTTTTGAGGTTATTCATCCTTTACTGCAGGATTTATTCTCCCTAGCTGTTTCACCCTTGTACACTTGCTTTCATGGGGTTTTCAAAAATGAGTTCCTCACCTAGTGAGGTCTATAGAATGCAAAATCATCTCTCAGCTGTTCTCCTTGTATCTATGTCAGTTATTGAGTAATTCCTGGCTGTATTTTGAAATGCAGCTTTGAGTTTGCCTGGAATTATCCATGCCTCCCAGTGAAAAAACTGATGCAAAGAGTTTCAGAAGTCAGTCAAACCAGAGATGGTTCGTTTTACTCAGAGTAGGGAGATCCAAGAAGTCTGGACATTGGGGCCCACCACTGCAGGTTGACTTGCAGGGTCAAATAGGGTTAACCTCCCCAGGTACAACAATGCCCTCATCATTCTGCCACCAGCGTTGATCTCTGATCCTCCATGCTGAGATGGTCCTCAGAGTTCACAGTCTAATAGAATGAAAGCAATAGTAGTAGTAGTAGCAGCTGTATTAATTACCATCATTTACAATGTGCCATTCGCTGAATACTTGTCATAGTAAACACTTGTGATGATGAAGTACATTTTTTTGGTTAGTATGCACAAAATACTGAGGAAGGCTCATTTCATTCAAGAGATTTGTTTAGCAGGCAACTCTGGATGTTTAAAGTTCAAGACTAGTTGGCTCTAGTGGTTTATTCACAATATAATTGGAGAGAATAAAACATTCTAAAAGGATGTGTGTATTCAACTATCTGGCATGCAGTAATAAAATAGTGTTGTATAAATAAACTTTAAATCTGCAGTAAAGGGAAAAACCATAAAATAATCAATTATATGTATTTTTATTATTGAAGATGCAGTATTAAAAACATCAAAAACAAAACTTGTGAAGGGGTGAGTAGAGCATTTATATGCAATAAAATTAAATTATTACCAGTTTCACATAGACTTCTAATTATTACATGTTAGCTTCCTAGTTACTAAAATAGAAAAACAAGAGATAAAGAGGAAGCAATTGAAGCATACATCTACTGAAATTTATCAGATCACTAAGGAAGATAACAATAGGAAAAGAAGGAGGAAAAGTAACTAGCAAAAATTAGAAAGCAATTAACAGAATATTGAAAATACATCCTCACCTAGAAATAATTTCTTTAAATGTAAATAAACCAAATTCTCCAAAAAAATTCAGATTGGCTAAACAGATTGGTTTATAATGTCCCAACTGCATACTGTCCATGAGAGACTCACTTCACTTTAAGGGCACACAGGAAAAATGAAAGAACACAAAAATGTATTTCCTACAAATGGTAACCCTAAGGAAAGGCAGGTGAGTGCACTAAGATCAGAAAAAATAAAGTAAAAAATGGACACTCAATCCAAAACTGTATCTCCAGACAAGAAATCTTATGCAGTGTGAAAAGGGTAAATTAATTGAGAGAGTTTGTATTAATTATAAACGTGCATGCACCAAACATCACAGAACCAAAATATATGAAAGAAATAGTACTTCTTAAGGGAGAAGTAGATTGTAATACCATAATAAGAAGAATTTCATTAGATGTTTAGAAAATTGATAAATGTTCAGGCAGGCAATATTGGACGTGAGCCATTCCTAAAGTGAAATAGATTTAACATTCATTTATAGACATTCCACCCAACAACAGAAGAATATGCTCTTTTGAAGTGAATTCTCTAGGATGGAGTACATCTTAGGTCAAACACTAAATCTTAACATAGTTAAATTTGAAATAATATCAAATACATACACTAAAAATCAATAATAGGAAGAAACTAGGATGTTCATGCCTTGGCAATTGAATCACACCCTCTTGAACAACAAGGGGATCAAAGAAGTATTCAAAAAGAAAATTATTGGCCCTGAAGCAAGGCCAGCAGATTGCTGTAGCTGCTGGTTTCAAACAGGAGCCTAAAGAGAATTCTTTCTGTGGTCTGTTGGCCATTTCAGAACTTTGAAAATGGAATGGTCAATTCATCAGAAAGAAATAGCAGGTGAGTATGGTGGACTTTCGGGTGCTGGGAGAACAAGGAGCACCACCCCTCTCTGGGGGGCGGCTGAGAGTGTGGCAGACTTTCGGCCGCCTGGAGGAGAGAGACCCTGGTGTGTTGGGACCTGCACAGTGTGGTTGACTTGGGGTACCAGGAGAACAAGGAGCTCCTTCCCTCTCTGGGGGGCAGCTGTGAGTGTGGCAGACTTTTGGCAGCCAGAAGGAGGGAGACCCTGGTGCGTCGGAACCTGCACCGTGCGGTTGACTTGGGGCACTGGGACAACAAGGAGCTCCTTCCCTCTCTGGGGGGCAGCTGTGAATGTGGCAGACTTTCAGCAGCCTGAAGGAGAGGGACCCTGGCGCATTGGGACCTGCACCATGTGGTTGACTTGGGGTGCTGGGAGAACAAGGAGCTCCTTCCCTTTCTGGGGGAGGCTGTGAGTGTGACAGACTTTCGGCAGCCCAGAGGAGAGAGACCCTGGTGCGTCGGGACCTGCACTATGTGGTTGACTTGGGGTGCCGGGAGGACAAGGAGCTCCTTCCCTCTCTGGGAGGCGGCTGAAAGTGTGGCAGACTTTCAACAGCCTGAAGGCGAGAGACCCTGGCACTCAGGACCTGCACTGCCCAGAGGAGAGAGACCCTGGTGCGTCGGGACCTGCACTATGTGGTTGACTTGGGGTGCCGGGAGAACAAGGAGCTCCTTCCCTCTCTGGGAGGCGGCTGAAAGTGTGGCAGACTTTCAACAGCCTGAAGGCGAGAGACCCTGGCACTCAGGACCTGCACTGTGTGGTTGACTCGGGATTCCGGGAGAGCAAGGAGCTGCTCCCCTCTCTGGGTGGTGGATGTGAGGCACGAGGTGAGAATCGAACATCTCATGTCATCCTGTCCCCTGTCCCATGTCCCTCCCGCCCCCTTAGCAAGTGGGAGCCAGCAAACTAAACATCTTGTGAAAAGATTGATATGTTATTTAGTATGAGCTCCCCATATGCAAAGATATGGACAAGCATTTGGAAGAGAACGTGAGACAATATGAGAGATAGTAAAGATCTCGGGTTGTCTAGCTTTGAAATTTATGCTTTCTTATGTCCCGTTCTGTTTTGTTGTGTTTAATTTTACCTCCCTCAAAATAAAATTAAAAAAAAAAGAAAAAAAAATATATATATAGAGAGAGAGAGAGAGGAAAAGAAAGTGTTCTAAAGGATATAACTGCATGTATGTTTAAGTGTGTAAGATAGATGACCACATTACTGTTTTTGTTGGATTGTTGAGCAGAACTGTTAACAGTCTCATTGTTTGAATGTCTACTTTGTGTGCTTTAATTTTGTAACTTGAACAGCTATTTCCAAGGATGACAGTATGTAACTTATCAAGTGGCGGATTTCTTAGTGTTTTTGTTTTTGTTTTGTTGTTGTTCTTTTATTTTTTGCCTTTGGAATTCTGTATTGTTGCTACCCTTTTTCTGTTTTGTTTGGTTGTTTTCTTTGTTTTTTCTCTTTAAGTAAAATTTTTAAAAAAAGAAAAAAAATAAACAGCTTAAGACAAATAAAGATGAAAATGCAATGTACAATAATTACAAAATGCACTAACACCAGTTTTTGTTGTCTATTTGTTTTTGGTACCGGGGATCAGACTCATGAACTGATACATGCCAGGCAGGGTCTTGTGCTGCTGAGCTACATCCCCAGCCAAGTAAAACCAGTTCTAAGAGAGCAGTTTATTGTGGTCTAAGTTAAGTAAAAGACTTGAAATAATTGACTGTGTGCCTCAAGGAAGTAGTAAGTGAACAACCTTAGGACACTTTGTAGAGGAAATGAAGGCATAAAGGTAAGAAATACAAACTATAAGTAAAGATAATCCAACTAGAAGTTTTTCTTTTGAAAATGTAAACAAGATGGATAATCCTCTGGTGAGAGTGAAAAGTAGAAAAGGAAGAAGTCTCAAAATCAATAAGAGAACTAGGGATTTATCTCAGCAGCACAAGGGCCTGCTTAACAAGCCCAAAGTTTTGTTTGATGTCCAGTATGAAAAAATTTGTATAAGAAATAAGACATTATATCCCATGCCACAAAATTGCTCCAAGGTACCAGCCCAACCCATTTATACTTAGAGATGATAAGTTGCTAAGTCACCAAGTTGTCCAGACTAGGCTTGATTTTGTGACCGTCCTGCCTCAGTACCCTGAGTACTTGGACTAAAAGTGTGCACTACTACCAGCAAAATCACTGTGGAGATCAGTGTGTAAATTTGTTAAAAAACTAGGATTTGGGTTCCATTTGACCCAGAAGTTCCCCTTATGGGTATCTTTGAAGAAGAATTAAAAGCATATCAGAGTGATATATGTGCACTCATGTTTATAGCAGCACAATTAGTAATAGATCTTGGAAGTAATCCAAATGCCTGTCAACCAAGAAATGAATAAAAAAGATGAGGTTTTTTAGTACATAGAGTACTACATTGCCATAAAGAAGGATAAACTTGGGAGTTTTACAGGTAAATGGATGCAATTTTAGACCATCTTCATTAGTGAAATAAACCAGTCATATATATGTAAACAGTGTATTGTCTCCCTAGTGTGAGGACACTTGTAGGTCAAAATGAAAAGTTGGTATTTTTTAATAAAAGCACTTTTAAGTACTGGAATGCCTCCAAAGAAAACAAAATTATGATTCTTATAGTAGGTAAGAGCCCTGGTCTTTGTTCTCTGTCCCTCTGTCTTCATTTCAGTGGTTTTATTTTCCCATGTGATGTATTCATAGAAGTCATCATGGCTTTGATGATGCACCTGTTACTTGAGGTTGATACAGTTGTTTGCAAGAGGGAAAGAATACTCAAATGATATGTACCATACTTTTAATGGCTCATACAATACTAGGTCCTGAGTAAAAGCAAGAGGTCTACCTGTATTTTGTTCCAGGGTGGTCTGTGATTTTGTTTCATTTTTATTTCTGTTAACCATAGAATACTGCTTCTAATAGATTAGTCTGCCAAGGTCTCTACATAACACATCTTACTGTGAAGGTGAAGGCTTAATCTCTTAAAATATGACTTTATGAAAAGTGATAAAAACTCATAAATCAAGAAGATCCAACAGTATGCTGTATACAAGAAACATATTTAACTAAAAAAAAAACCTGATAGCCTGAAAGTCAAAGGATAGAAAACAATATTCCATGGCACATGAACCTAGAAGAAAAGCGGAGTAGCCATTCTGTTTGCAGATAATGTGAACCTGAAACCAAAAAGGATCAAAAGAGATAAAGAAGGTCACTACATATTTTTTATGTGGAAAAGTTCACGAGGTAGGTATAAAATCACAATTACATATGCACCAAATATGGGAGCACCCAACTATACAACACAGATCTTAATGGGAATGAAAAATATGAAATAGCATACTTGTAACAGGGGACCTGGATAGGCCATGGTCAAAAAGAGGTTAACTAGACAAAAAGCAAATAGATTTCAACTGAATGAAAGAGATGAGCAAGTGGACTTAATAAACATTACAGAGCATTTCTCCAATGACATCATAATGCAGATTGTTGTTAGCTGCTTATGGGATGTTCTCTAAAGTAGACAATGCACTAACTCATAGAATGTGCTTAAGTAAATGTAATTATCTCACGCATGGTGTCCTACAATGGTGCAATGAAATTAGAAACTAATGGATGGCCAAAGAAACTGAAAAAAAACTCCAAAAACACATGGAAATTACATAACACACTCCTGAACAACCAATGAGTGCCAGATGAAATTAAAGAAAAATTAGTATCAGTGATCAAATGAAAGTGGAGAAAAAGCATATTACAGCATATAGTACGCAATGAAAGCAGTCCTAAGAGAGGAATATATATCAGTGAAATCTCACATCAGGAATATGGGACGAGCACAAATAAAGAACCTCACACTGCATCTTAAACTTGTAGAAAAAGTAGAGCAATTCAAGCCCAAAACTCCTAGAAAAGTGGAAATTATGTAGATCTGTGCAGAAATTAATGCAGCTGAGATTAATAAAACAGTACAAAGAATCAATGAATCAAAGAGATGACACTTTGAAAGAATAAAAAATTGATATATCCCTAGGTAACCTTATCAAGGAATAAAAGAAGAAATTTACATGCATGCTGGGGGGGGATGAAAATGATGAAAACATTACAGATTTTATGGAAACTCAGATCATCAATACCAACTTCAAAAATCTTTACTCTCGTGGATTGGAAAACACATAAGAAACGGACAAATTCCTAGGAATGTATGGTTTACCAAAACAATTTAAAAAACTATAAAACTTTTGAATAACCCATTATGAGGCAATACATTCAAAACATAGAAACTAACAAACATAGAAAAGCCCAAATTCTGATGGTTTTATGGCTGAAATGTCCAACAAAATTTAGAGAAGATTTAATGCCAATACACCTAAAACCATTTAATTAAATTGAAATGGAAGTAGTTTTCCCTAACTCATTCCTGGAGGCAAGTATTACTCTGTAAACACACGATCACAAAAGAGAGCTACAGACCAATCTTCCCAATGAACATAGATGCAAATATACTCAATAACACACTAACAAACAGAATGCAGCAAATCATCAAGAAGAATATACAGCATGTCCAAATGGGACTCATCCCAGGAATGCAGGGATAGTTCTACATATACAAATCAATAAACATAATACACCACATTAACAGAGCCATAGGGAAAGATCACATGATCACCTCAATAGATGCAGGAAAAGCTTTTGGTAAAGTCTAACACTCATTCTTGTTAAAATGCTAGTGGAAATATGAATGCATTCTCTCTACTTCAATCTGATAAAAGCTCTTCTTGACAAACCAACAGCCAACATCCTACTAAATGGAGAAAAACTGAAAGCTTTCACCCTAAAATCAGGAACAAGAGAAGCATATCTACTATTACTACTCATATTCAATATGATTCTGGAAACATTATCCAGAGTAATTAGACAAGCAAATGAGAAAAATAAAAGGAATAAGGATAGGAAAGGAAGAATTATTATTTGGAGATGACATGATGCTCTACACAGAAGACCTCCAGAAGTGCAGCAAAATACTACTAGATTTAATAAGCTAATTCAGTAGTGTAGCTGGATACAAAGTCAATAATCTATAGCATTCCTGTACACAAACAACAAACTCACTGAGAGAGAAACTAGGGAACCAACACATGACACAGTAGCATCCAAAAAATGATACACTGAGGAATCAACCTAATAAAGGGTATCAAAGATGTATCTATTGAAATGATAGTGCTCTTAAAAAGGAACTTGAAGAGGAGTTGGAGTGGTGTGCATCTGCTGAGGTCCCTGAGAACCTGAGACATGGTAAGCAGGACTGGAGGCTGTAAGTGCAGTTTCCTCCAACATACAGAGGGGCCCCAGCAATTTGGAGTGAATCAGTTGTGAGATGACAATCAAGAAACTTCCTCACAATGGGATGGCTCCTAGCCTCATTCAGTGAATATTGAGGTTAGAAGAAAAACATCAGTGAAGACATTATGTATTTATGCAGCGTGCAAGTTGGATGAAAGTTACACACTGAGCAAGATTTCAGTCAGAGTAGGAAATAATTTTCATAATCTTTGAGAAATTTGGTGATTGATATCTGGTTCAGGTGAAATGACTTGGCCAAAGTCAGAGACTGAAGAAAAGTGAGGCCCCATGCCAGTCTGGACCACTGTGCCACTGGCCTGCTCCCCTCAGCAACCTGCCCCATTTCCTGGACCAAGTATGGCTGTTGTGGTTTGGCTCCCACTTCCTCTCCCAGAACCTTGAACTGCAGTGGATTACCCATGCTAGGTTGATGGGAGACTCAGTAACCCCTCATCTAAATAGAAGACCTTAGCAGGCTCCAGTTAGTGTGGTGAGGTTGCCCCTGAAACAGAGGTCTTCAGAGGGTAAATAGGAGCAGTAGCAAAACTCCCTCCAGCTGTAAGACCTTAGAGAGCCTGGCAAGAGTGTAGGTGACTCCTTCCTCCACACAGATAACATCAGGCTGATTGAGGAGTGTACCAATAAGGGCTAACCCAAATTGGAGAAAGTTAAAAGGGCTTATGAGACACAGTGACAGTAGGGTCTTTGTGGAGACAAACAATGGAGACAGGGAGATCTGGTGACCTGTAATAACCTAAAGACATAGCAACAACAGGAACTAAGGGTTAACTTATGTCAATATTCCTAGAGTAATCAGCCCAAGAAGAATATAGGACTTACCCATCAGGACCCACAGGACAAACTCAGGTGTCTGATCCTCCTCTTCATTGTGGTACTCAATAATCAGACAACATCAACCACACAGTAAGACCTTACAATGTACACTACCAACAGTGATGACTATTGGGATTGAAAAACCAAATACTAGCCTAACAGATGAAATGACAAAATGAAAAAGCAAAATGCAATCTTAAACAACTAGTCCATCAGGAGCAAGAACAGGGGATTGTGAAATAGAGAACATTAAAAGTCATACATCAGAAATCTCTGAAAAGATAGCAAATGAAATAAATCCATGAGGCTATAGAGGAAATCAAATTAGAAATAATTTCTTAGTAAAGACAGAAGTAACAACCTTAGTAAAGGCATTGCTCAGCATAGCTAGAGAGAAGAAATAGATTTAAAAAATACAAGAGCATGGGAAATTGACTGAAACCTTGAATGCACAATATAGAAAACAAGCAGAGTCCATGAATCAAATTCAAAGAGATATCCAAGAAACAAAAAAATCTATTGAAAGCTGGCAAACCTGTTTAAATGAAGCTGACGATAGAATTTTGTACCTTGAGGACAGGATCACAGATAGCAATCATGAAAGGTAGAACTTTTAATAACAACAAAGCAGCATGAAATGACAATCTAGCAGCTGGAAGATGATGCCAAGAGAATATAAGACTAACATGCATCAATGAAGATGCAGGAGTCAGTGTGAATGAGATCAGTAAACTATTCACCGAAGTAACAGCAGAAAATTTCCCAAACATGGGGAAAAATGTGATATGCTGATGAGGCATATAGAATGCCAGTCACAACCAACACAAGTCTACACCCAGACATATAATAATTAAGATCCCAGACACAGAGCATAAAAACTGAGTACTAAAAGCTGTTAGAGAAAGACACAACCCACCTATCAAGGAAAGCCCTTTAGAATCATGGCAGACTTTTCAGTGCAAACCTCCAAGTTAAGATGAGCTTGGAGTGAAATATTTCAAGCCCTAAAAGAAAACATTTTCATCCCAGACTGATGTACCCAGCAAAACTGTCTTTAACACTTAATGGACAAACAAGATACTTCCATAACAAAGAACAACTGAACAAATTCAAGTCCACAAAAACAGCCCTAAAAAGAGTACTGAAAGTCATACTAGACAGAGATAAAAATGACCACAATCTCCAGAACAATAACAGAAAAAAACCACCAGGCAGGGCAAGAAATTAAACAAGGGAGAAAAGCAGAAAGTAAACAACAGAACATAACATGACAAAGTAGAACCAGTACATATCAGTTATATTCATAAGTGTAAGTACCCTCAGTTCACCTATCAAAAGAAACAGGTTTACAGAATGGATCAAGAAACATGATCCCATACGATACTGTATGTTAGAAACACATCTGACCTGCGAGGAAACTCATTGATTAAAAGTCAAAGGATGAAAAACAGTATTCCATGCAACAGGAACCCATAAAAAAATCAGGAGTAGCTAATCTGTTTGTTGGCAGAGTGAACTTCAAACCTAAAATTATTAAAAGAGATAAAGAAGACCACTACATACTTGTTAGTGGAAAACTTCAAGAGGAAGAACTAACAGTTATAAATATATATGTATCAGTTAGAGGAGCACCCAGCTATACAAGACAAATATTAATGGACATGAAAAGCCAAATACATAAGAACACAATGGTAATACAGGACCTTAACAACCCACTGTCACAGAGAGATAGATCAACTAGACAAAAAGTCAGCAAAGAAATAACAGAACTGAATCATACCTGTGAGCAAATGGACTTAGTGGATGTTTACAGAGTGTTCCACCCAACCACATCAGAATATACATTCTTCTCAGCTGCACAGGGGACATTCTCCAAAACAGACCATATATTAAACCATAAAACATTCTTAAGTAAATGCAAAGGGATTGAAATTATCCTACACATAATATCTGACCATAGTACACTGAAATTGGAAATCAATGGCAAAAAAATTTGCAAAGCCTGCATAAATACATGTAAATTAAATAACAACCTTATGAACAACTGGTGGTTTAAGGGTGAAATTTAAGAAGAAATAAAACAATACCTACAATTCAATGAAAGTGCAGATACAATGTACCATAACCTGTGGGACTCAATGAAAGCACTCCTAAGAGGGAAATATATAGCAATACATTGTCATGTCAAGAAAACAGAAGGAGCACTAATAAACAAACTAATGCAACATCTCAAGCTTCTAGAAAAGGAAGAGAGAGTCAAACACAAAGCTCACAGAACAGAGGAAATTATAAAGATTAGAGCAGAAATTAATGCAATTGAAACTAAAAAAAATACAAAGAATTAATGAATCAAAGCACTGTTTTTTTAGAAAATAAAATTGATGAACCTCTAGCCAACCTTGTCAAGAAAAAAAAAGAAAAAACTATTTCATGCAATAAGTACTGGAAAGAGTGAAATTACTACAGATCCCATGGATATTCAAAATATCATGAACACCCACTTTGAAAATCTCTACTCACATAGGGTGGAAAACACAGAGGAAATGGACAGATTGCTAGAAACATAGAAACAATGAAAGCTAAGTCAAGAAGATATAACAATTTTGAATAACCCAATATCAACTACCAAAATGGAACACATGATTAAAAACTTAGCAACAAAGAAAAGCCCAGGTCCTGATGGACTCATGTCTGAATTCTACAAGAAATTTAGAAAATATTTGATGCCAATACTCCTTAAACTCTTCAATGAAATGGAAAGAGAAGCAGGCCTCTGTAACTCATTCCTGGAGGCAAGTATCACTCTGATACCAAAACCAGAGGAAGACCCAACCAAAAAGGAGAACTATAGGCCAATCTTAATAATGAATATTGATGCAAAGATTCTTTTTTTAAAATTTTATTTTATTTTAAAAGGGAGTAAAATTAAACACAACAAAACAGAACAGAATGGGACATAAGAAAGCATAAAATTCAAAGCTAGACAACCAGAGATCTTCACTATCTGTCATATTGTCTCTTGTTTTCTTCCAAATGGTTGTCCTTATCTTTGCATATGGAGAGCTCATACTAAATAACTTAGCCAGTCTTTTCACAAGATGTGTAGTTCACTGGCTCCCACTAGCTAGACAGGGGGGAGGGGGAGGGGAGGACACAGGATGGGGGACAGGACACATGAGATGTCTGATTCTCAGCCCACACACAGGCAGGATAACAGTTATCCCCCAGAGATGGGAAAAGTTCCTTGTTTTCCTGGCACCCCAAGTCAACAACATGGTGCAGGTCCTGATGTGTCAGGGTCTCCTTCAGGCTGCTGAAAGTCTGCCACACTCTCAGCCGCCCCCCAGAGAGGGGAGGAGCTCCTTGTTCTCCTGGCACCCTGAGTCAACCACACTATGCAGGTCCCAATGCACCGGGGTCTCTCTCCTTCGGGTCGCCGAAAGTCTGCAACACTCTCAGCCGCCTCCAGAGAGGTGGGGAGTTCCTTGTTATCCTGGCACCCCGAGTCAACCGCACGGTGCAGGTCCTGATGTGCCAAGGTCTCTCTCCTTCGGGCTGCTGAAAGTCAGCCACACTCACAGCTGCCCCCCCAGATAGGGAAGGAGCTCCTTGTTCTCCTGGCACCCTGAGTCAACCACATGGTGCAGGTCCTGAGACGCCAGGGTCTCTGCCCTGCAGGCCCCCTAAAGTCCACCATATTCACCTGCTATTTCTTTCTGATGAATTGACCATTCCATTTCCAACGTTCTGAAATGGCCAACAGGCCACAGAAAGAATTCTTCTGATGAATTGACCATTCCATTTCCAACGTTCTGAAATGGCCAACAGGCCACAGAAAGAATTCTTTTTAGGCTCTTGTTTGAAACCAGCAGCTACAGCAATCTTCTGGCCTTGCTTCAGGGCCAATAATTTTCTTTTTGAATACTTCTTTGATCCCCTTGTTGTTCAAGAGGGTGTGACTTGAAACTACTACAAAACCACAGTGATAAAATCAGCATTGTACTGGCAAAGAAATAGACCTGAGGATCAATGAAATGGATTAAAAGATGCAAACACAACTACAAAGATACTCAGCCACCTGATATTTGACAAAGGGTCTAAACATGTTCACTGGAAAAAAGATAGCCTCTTTAATAAATGATGTTAGAAAAATTGGCTCTCCACATGACAAAGACTGAAACTAGACCCATGCCTATCACCATGAACTAAACTAGGTTAAAATGGATCAAAGATCTAAATATTAAAACAAAAACACAATCTACTGGAAGACAAGATAGGTAGAAATCTTGGAGATATAGGAGGAGGAAAAGAATTGACAAACAAAACACAAACCAAATGGGAAATAGTTCAAAGAATCAACAATGGGGATCTCCTCTTACTAAAAAGTTTTTGTACTTCAAAAGAAATCATCAACAAAGTGAAAAGAAAACCCACAGAATGGCAAAGAATTTTAGTCAACAATCTTTCAGACAAAGGATTATATCCAAAACATATAAAGAATTGAAAAACATCAAGCTCCCCAAATTCAATGCCCTCTCCAAAAATGGGCATCTGGGATGAACACACATTTCTCACATGAAGATGTACAAATGGCAAATAAATACATGAAGAAATGCTCACAATCACTGTCATTCAAGAAATGCAAATGAGATTTCATCTCACTCCAGAAAGAATGGCTGCCATCAAGAAGTCAACCAATAACAAATGTTGGTGGGTCTGTGGGGGGAACATTTGGTGGGAGTGTAACTCGTGCAGCCACTATGGAAATCAGTATGGAGATTCCTCAAAAAACTAGGATTGGAGGTTCCATTCAATCCAGCTATTTCCCTCCTGGGTATTTTCCCAGAAAAAATGAAAAGATCATGTCACAGTGATATATGTGCACCCATGTTTATAGCAGTACAATTTGTAATAGCTAAATCTTAGAAACAACCAAAATGCCCATCAACCACAGAGTGGATGAGAAGATGTGGTATTTTTATACAAGGGAGTATTCCTCAGCTATAAAAAGAATGATCTTGAGGCTTTCATAGGTAAATGGAGGCAACTTAAGACTATTCTTAAGACTATTCTCGTAAGTGAAATACATAAGACTCAGATTGTTAAATATCATAGTGTCTGTAGTGTAAAAAGTAATAAAAATAATAATAAAAGTAATTTTAATAATAAAAGTAATTTTTAAATATCATAGTGTCTCTAGTGTGAAAGAGTAAGAAGTTCCAAAATGTATAATAGATATTGTAAAAATGGAAGGAAAGTGTTCTAAACTATATAACTGTATGCATGTTTAAGTGTGTAAGACACATGACCATATTAGTAAGTTTTCATTGGATCCCTAAACAGAATTATTTGTCCTGTCAATGTTTGAGTGTCCATACAATATTTTTGATGTGATTTGTAACTTGAACAACTGTTTCTAAGAGGACAACATGTAATTTATTATCTAGTGATTTCTTGGTATTAATATTTTTTAAAATTCTGTATTATTTCTACTCATTTTAATTTTTATGTTGTTTTTTTCTTTAAATAAAAAATTTTCAAAAAGAAAAACAAACAAAAAACCAAAAAATACCATCATACTCCTTGAGATTCTAGTAGGAACAATCAAGGTTTAGAGAATTTTTCTGTCATTTTTTAACCATTCTGAAGGAAGAAACATTTGATTCCTGATTTTCTACTTATTGCTTATTTTTATAAAATGCATATTATGCCAAATCTTTGATTTAGTTGTTTCTTCCAATAGTCTTCACACATCTATCCCTTCTTCCATTGTGAACTCTATAAAAGTGTTTTGCATTTTCTGCTCATTTCTGAAGTGCTGGTTCCATGCAAATGTCTGTCAATTGTACTTCCTGCTCTGAGCCTATAGCTCTGGAAATACAGCATGTCTGTTAGAAAACTTGTCATTGTGGTCTGTAATTGATGTTTTGGTTGTTTTTGCATCTTTTTCAGAAATCTGAAATTTGTATCCTTAGTCATTAGCATAGTAATTCATCAAAAACATGAGAAACTTCCAATTTCTCCATATTTTCAACATGTGTTATTTAATTTTTCTAACTCCAGATTGTTTAGAGGTTTAGAGGTTTGTTTTTGGCTATAATTTGCTTTTCCCAAATAACTTTAGTTATTCTTCGCCAATACCTAAAGATGTCAGTCAGATTTTCAAGTGCTTGCTGTCCTGTGTCCATTTATATATCTTCTTTGGAAAAATGCCTTTCTGTTGGTTATTGAGTTTTACCAGATCTTTAAATGTTTTGGATGCTAGACCCTTCTGAGATTTATATGATTTTCTCTCTTCTACAGGTTGAGTTTTTACTTTAGTTTTCAATATTTTTGTGAGATATGAGCTTGGTCCAATTTCAGTTATTTGCATGTAAATATCCAAATTTCTCAGTTGTATTTGTTGAGAGATTTTCCTCTACATCTTAGATTAGATGCTTGTTTGAATTAAAATGACCATAGATGCAGGGGCTTATTTGTGGAGTGTGAATCTTTTATATGCTACATGTAAGTTTTTGCGAGTACTGCAGTACTTTAATTACTATGTCTTGTAGCATGTTTTGAAATTAATAAGAATAAGTTTCTCTGTACTTGTTTTTATTTTTGCATGTTGTTTTGCCATTCCAGAGATCCTTTCAATTTTGTTGGAATTTTGGGATGAGTTTTTCCATTCTACAAACCTGGATAATGGCATTTACATTGGGGATGTATACAATATGTCAATTGTATGAGAAATATGAAACAGTATGAAATTTTCAGAAGCAGAGCAGGGCAAAACAAATTGTCCTGCACTCAGTCATCCACCTACTATTAACTAATAGCACTTCAGCATTGCTAACTGGTGGGGTACACTTGTGTCTTATGAAAATGGCATATCAATACTGGCATATGGCAGAACTAGGGAGAGAGAAGGCTTACCCTGTTGCCAGGAGATTCACTAAGCCAAACAAAACCAAAAGGAAACCAAAAGGAAGACTCTTTTCACCCAAGAGACAAGAAGGCAGTGTTTAATCTTTATACAAGTGGACTGTTGGATTTTCATGACAATGGACTGTTGCAGGGATAATTCCTCAAAAGCAACAGAGATGAATTTTGGAAGAGTTTGGTTTATAGAGATTTTAGAAATGGGAGGTATAAAGCAAATGACTAAACTTTATATACTTGGTTAAGTACAGTAAGTCATATGTTGACAGGCAGGCTAGTCTTGGAGCAAAGGAATTGTTTATCATAATACAGAAACACTCTAGGAACAAGAGGAGAGGGCTCTTACAGAATGAATGTAGTTAAGGGCATTACCACAATACAGGAACATTCTTGGGAGGGGCCTTGAGGTATAGGCAATTAAACTGACTCAGTGCTCATCAGAGGTATGCAGCTGGGCTGTAGACATGATCTAGGTCAATAGAATAGAGCAGAAAAGCAGAACAGTAACTTGGTCAGAGACCTCTAATTGATCATGAAATATCTATAAGTAACCCTTCTCATAAAAGTGTTCCTACATTATAATTGTGCCCCAATAAGCCATCAAGAACAACAGATGAAGTCTCCCATTTTTCCCGCATCAAAGTGGAATTCATTGCCTGGATTATTCAGAACCTTAGCTATGGCTGCTAGCAGGTTCCCAGGTGGAGTCCGCAGCACTTTTTCATTGTTAAGAGGGGTAAACTTATCTTGCAAGAAATACAGAAAACAGAGTGGGGCCTGAGGATCTGTGAGAGGAGTCATTGGCACCCAATTGAGAAAGTGACTCAGCATAATAATAGGAAGTTGGGCACCCTCCCATGATTTATCCAAATATTAGGCAGGGGTAGAGTGGTGTGAGGGCCCTCTCACTGTCCTGCACTGGCAAAATGGGGCCCTCAACCTAGCCCTGGAGTGGCACTAGATTCTGTGGGAGGACTAAAACAGACCCCTGTGGGCAGAGAGATGGTGAGCAGTGCCCTTGTTGGTGACTTTTTTGGGCCTGTATATTTGGGTAGGAAAGTTCTTAGAAGGAATATAGAGAGATCTGTATAATTTACTGCCTCCATCTGCAGTCAGTTATGGTAATAGGATCCCAGAGCCTGGCAGGGGAATGACTTGGATGACATCCTGCCAGCAGGACATATGTTCACAGGGCCCTAGAGCCCTCATCCCTTTGACCAGGCAATCTTCTGGCCCACAGGAGAAAAGCTCTTGCTGCTCACAATCAGCTGGTGACATCAGCAGAGCACAAGCTCTGGATGAATGCTCTAATATCTCTGTGCAGGTTTTCATTTTTAATTCTTTTTTTATTTTTAATTCTTCTTTTATTTTGGTTGTTGTAATTATTGCATTCTTGCTTCTTAGCTGGATTTGAGTCATCTCAGTTTCTTTTCTTTGTTCCTTTTTTTTGTATTATACTGGTTATTGTGTCTTTGTTGGTATTGTTTGGTAGTGTAGTTCAAGACTTTTCCCTTTGCCCAGCTCCCTGTCAGTATTTATTCTCCCCTATCTTTGACTCTTTTTTCACCTTATCACCTGTTCTCCTTTCTTCCTCATTAGCTCACTCAACTTTTCCTGCACCTCTTTACCTAAGTGATGGCATTAATATTACTGGGAGTTGTATAACTGCAAAAAAGCATAAGAACTAACACTAATATGGGCTAATATAGATAAAGCAATACGATTCAAGTGCATGTGAGGATAATCCTGAAGATAATTAGGCTTAGAGGAAACAAACAATGCTACCTAGAAATATATGAACAGGTTCTGACAATGTGACACCCTCCCTCCATTTCTAGATATATTTCCATCCATCTGCCTATGTATTCGGTGAAAACCCATCATTGTGAGCCCTTTACCTGAGCTATAATAGTAATGTCAACAGGGTCCAGCTTCCTATTTGAACCTATTGACGTGACCTAACTAACTTCCTTCCCAGTAACATACTTTTCCTTTTTCCCTTCCTCTGCCTATTTCCCCACCCTCGATAGTTCAGATAATCCAGATAGCAATGGTGTATAATATGTACAGTATATTAACAAAGGGTGTAACTCTCTAAACAAGTGTTAATATTATGATTAATGCATGCTTGAAGTTGTAAATGCTCTTAGAAGCAGTAGAAATTTTCTCCTTAAAGCCCAGATGATACCCAATGTAACCTAATTCAATTGCATAGTTTGATGTGGTCAACAATAACACTGAGCAAACAAAGCCAAGAACAAATCTTTGAAAAACAGACCTTAACCAAAGAGATCCCCTTACCAATGAAAAAATCTTCACTCTACCGTATGATGTTAAGACAAACATGTGACTAGTTGCAGTTGAAAATTAGAAGATGAAATTTTGAAAAATCAGGTTATAGAAGGCATAACAATAATCTTTCCAAATATGGTAAGTGGGTAATTTGGGGCTTGTTGAATGTCAAATAAATACAATGAAAAAAATCAGTTTCCTAAGTTAAATCATTCAAAATACCCTCTGTGCAACAAATAGACATTAGAAGCTATCAGAAAATGAAAATAATGAATTTTTTAAAAAACCTATGAGGATCATGAAAAATTAAATCCTTAATTTAAGGTTAACCTTAATTTAACCTTAATTTAAGGTTAACCTTAATTTAAGGTTAACAAACCTTAAATCTCAGGAGTGGGCAGAGTGAAGTGCCCCAAGCCCTAAAATAACACATCTTACAACTCATGCTAGTATGTCTTGCAAATCTATCTTCCAAAAATTGATGTAGACATGAGCACATTCCATGACACTGAACACAGTTAAATGCATGGACACCAAACCAGCACTCCAAACACTACTCCAGAATACTCTAAATAGAGACAATGATACCCTAGCCAAAGACTCAGATGAAATGAATACATCAAACAGGGTAAGTAGTTAAACAAAAAGGAAATATATACATGTGAACAACACAGTATGGTATCACTGGAATAACTGAGTAGCTTTCAGTGATGACTCTTTTTTTAAAATTTTATTTAAAGAGAAAAAACAAAACAGAATAAAGTGTAGCAACAATACAGAATTCCAAGGACACAAGGAAAAGAACACCAACAACAAAAAACAAACCACTAAGAAATCATTACTTGACAAATTACATACTGACATCTTGGAAATAATTGTTCAAATTACAAAGTTAAAGCATGCAAAGTAGACATTCAAACAGTGACACTGTTAACAGTTCTGCTCCATGATCTAACAAACACAGCAATATGGTTATCCATCTTACACACTCAAACATACATGCAATTATATCAAAAGGGTTAAATTAAACATGACAAAACAGAACAAAGTGGGTCACAAGAAAGCAATGAAAGAAACATACATTTCAAAGCTAGACAATCAGGGATATTCACTTTCTATCATATTGACTCTTGTTTTCTTCCAAATAGTTGTCCATATTGTCACATACAGGGAATTCACATGAAACAACATAGTATGGAACTGATCTGAACAGGATGAGGAAGGCAATTCAGGTCTTCAAGACCAGGCAATAGGGAAGCCAAGAATGGCTGTCATAGTGTCTCTCATTCTCTTCAAAACAGCTGTCCGTACCTTCATGTGTGTTGACCTTAAACAAAACAAAACAAGCTAAAATCAATTTGAACAAAGAATGATAGTATTGCTGGATTTCACATCATGACACTATGGAATCAGCACTGGGTGCTGTAGTGTCTCAATTTCTTCTAAGTAGTTGTTCATTTCAACATGTGTTATATAGTTGGTCCTCGTAAACTGTTTATAAGCTCTACACATGCATGAATCTCTACATGTATATCTATCCTTTCTGTATTAGAGGGAAAAGCAAAACAAAGCAAGACAAAAAAAAACAATTCCTAGAAAAGCATGAAGCAAAAAAGTCATATAAAACCACAATACAAGGTGATCTACAATGGTTACCATGATGTCTCAGCAGTATATAACAATATTAATAAAAATGAAGCATTGGA
>PVJX010026267.1:0-26050 GCA_004027295.1 Dolichotis patagonum | reverse complement strand
GGTTGCTGGCA
This sequence comes from Dolichotis patagonum, assembly GCA_004027295.1. Classification (NCBI taxonomy): domain Eukaryota; kingdom Metazoa; phylum Chordata; class Mammalia; order Rodentia; family Caviidae; genus Dolichotis; species Dolichotis patagonum. The sequence continues at coordinate 26,039 of PVJX010026267.1, read as the reverse complement.
GAGGTGGCTTAGGATTTGGGCTTCCTGATACTGATGTCTGTGCCCTGGTCTCTGACTGCCAGCCTATTCTGCTTTGCAGAAGGCGGATTGTGGGTCTATCTTACTATCATATTTTTATGTTTGCCCGTAATGGTGAATTCTGACCTCAGGGAGGCAATAAGCCTGCCTTGTTTATTCTCATGTCCGCAGCATGTGGTAAGTGCTCAGTAAATTTTGTTGCGTGAATAATAAATGACCCCAGCACTCAGTCAGTTCACACTACTGTTTGGACTTGGAATGTTCCCTAGAGTTTTGTGTGTGAGAGCCTGGGTCTCCAGCCCTCGTGTTACTGGGGAGTGGTAGAACCTTAGAAGGTAGGGCCTAGTGGAAGAAAGTTAGGTTGCTGGGGTGAATCTTGAAGGGGACCTGGGGACCCCACCCCTTTCTTGTCTCTGTTTCTGTGCTTCCTGGCCAAGTCTCCTTGGCTGCACACTCCTGCTCCCGCCATGCTGTACTGTGCAGCCACAGGTCCAAGTGACCATGGACCCAACCCTGTGAAACCATGAGCCAGAACAAACCTTGCCTCCTGGAAAGGTTCATCACCAGTGAAAAGCTGACTTACACAGTTGGTCATTCTAGCCTAGGCCAGCAGAATCCTGAGAAGTGAGCCAGCCCTTCCTTTCCCTCCAAGGGAGACTTCTCAGATGACAACACTTTCCGAAGGCCCTAATTTATCAGAAAAAGCCCTTCTCTTATCTAAGATGAACTCAGTGTACCAGATCTGGAGTCAGAAGACCACACCGAGAGAGCTCTGGTGCCTTGAGGGTCCTACCCAATGGCATCCCCCCGCCCCCCCGTGCCGTCTAACTCCACTCCGTGTGTTCAGGTAGCCTCAGGGACACACCATTATATTGTCTGTCGTGCATGTAATTATCTTGGTGCAGTGCAGCCTCTGAGTGCTGTGTCAGGCAAGCTGTCTGGAGACACAGACTGACTCATGGGCCCATTGAAGATGCTCCAGTCACTTGTTTTGTTGATTGCATTTGCAACTTGCAGTGAGGAACAAGAGGCGCAGGACAGGGCGGGTGAACTGACTCAGGAGAGAGCGTTAGCAGGGCAGAAGGAGTGTGGGCCTGGACCCTGTGCTCCCGGGACCCCCACCCTCCATCTCCACTGACCACGTGGTTCTGAACACGGTAGTTGAGGCTGGAAGAAGGGAGGCCCCTGGCGCTGACACACACTCTGTCGAAGACTCGTGGGCTGGCTGCAGCCCGCAGCAACCTGGAGCAGCTATCGAGGAGCACCCGAGGGACCAAGATGGGATCAAAATGGGGCTCCCAGGGCACTGACTTGAGGGTGTCAGCAGCCATCTGGAATTGCATGCTCTCCCCCTTGTAACTTGGGGTTTCAGTCCTTTTCTATCAGTAAGTAATGGTGTGCTCTGCCTTTGAATCAATACTTATCACCCACATTCCATTTATCAATGTTGAGCATGTCTCACGAGTTATCAGTTTACTATCTATAGTTAACGCACCTTAGGAATTTTGCCTGGTTCTTTTTTTCCCTTGCTTGCTTCTCCTGCAGATTTAAATGTTCTCACTCATACTGTGTTAGCATGGGCCTACTCCTGGCAACCCTGAAATGTCTGTCTAGTCTCATGACTTGCTTCCAATCAGTGAGACCCCAGGAAGAGTTTTTGTTTTCTTATTTTGTGGTACTAGGGATTGGACCCAGGCAGGGGGTCTTCTCACTGAGTCTGAGATACACCTCTAGCCTTGGTTTTTTTGAGATGGAGTCTCACTCTGTAGTGCAGGCTGACCTCAAACTCACAGCAACCCTCCTGCCTCTGTCTCCTGAGAGCTGGGATTATAGATGTGCACCACCACACCTGGCCACCACACCTGGCGAGGCATTTCATTTTTAATCTTCGCAAACAGCCATAGGAGGTGACAATGATGAGCATCTTCACTTTGCACATGAGGAAACTATGACACAGAATGAAAGACCACTTCCCTGAGGTCCCTCAGTCGGCAGGTGGTGGCCCTGAAACTAGGATTCTCACACACCTGGACTCAGTGCCGTCAGCGTTAGAGTCCTATTGCTGCTGTGACAAATTTCAGCAGCGTTCGGCTCTACCCATCACCCACTTGGTACTCTGCAGTTCTGGATGGGACCAAAATCAAGGTGTGGGCTGGGTTCTGCTCCTGGGAGGTCATCTAGAGCAGAAAATGTGTCCCTGCGCCTGTTGGGCCTAGAAACTGCCCGACCATCTTGACTTACAGCTTCCCTGCTCTGGTCTCTGCTTTAGTCCTCATAACCCCTCTGACACTCCTGCTTCCCCCTTGGAAGTACGCAGTGGTCACTCTCCCCAGCTCAGGCTCCTGAATCACACCGGCAGAGTCCCTTTGGCCACACATGGTAGCGTGTTAAAGGTTGTGGGAATACGGGTGCCTGTTCACAGGCTTTCGGGGTGCTATTCTAACCACCGCACCGTCCTGTCCATGGAGGCCCTACAGTCCATATGCAGCCGCCCATGGAATGGAGGAGGGGTCCCCCACACCCTTTCCACTTCCCAAAGGCGTCTGCTTGTGACTGCTCACAAGCCCCCACCCCTGTTTGCAGGGAAGGGCACCTGTGGCCCCGCAGTTCAATCCAAGCAGGTTAAGTCAGCGCTGAGCTTTCTTTAGTTTAATTCACTGGCTGGCAGGCCCTGACCTTTGTGTGCAGGTGTTGTTTGCATTCTCTTTAAAGCTGATCCACTGGTGTTTCTATTTCTACATCGAGTTAGAGTGATTTCTCTCAGTTCTTTGAGTTCTTCCTTGCCTGGCCAACCGCCTGGTGCAGGTAATACTCTCCCTCTCAGCTTCCCTCACTCCACTCGGCAGCTCCAGCTCCTCCCCCTGCAGCCTTTCCTGGCCTGTTTTATCTGTCTGAATAAATTCTCCCCAGAAATGTGGCTTTCAGACATATTTTTAGCTGCCGAAGAACTCTGTGTGGAAATGAGAACCAAATATAGAAAGCAGATGTGGCTGGGCCCACACCTGTAATTCCCGCTCCTGGTAGAGGGTGCTGAGGAGGGAGGGTCGGTCACAAGATCAAGGCCAGCCCGAGCATCTGAGTGAAACCCTGTCTCAAAATAAAATATAAAATACAATAAAATGGCTGGGGACGTAGCTCAGTGGTAAAGCGTTTGCTTAGCATGCATAAGACCCTAGGCTCAATCCCCATTTCTATAAAGAAACAAAAAAGGAAAGCTCTTGGAGGAGCTCTTTTGCTTTGTTCCCCAGTGTAAAAGTCATTTCTGTAGGGCCCTCTCAAGCCTTGTGTGACTCTTTAGTTAAGTGTCTCCTCCCCCGGGACTCCCTTTGCTGCCCTGGACAACATGAAACATTCTTTCTCTCTGCGTGGCCTTCATGCTCTTGGTAGGTCACGTTTTCCAAAAAAGAGCCAAAAGATTTTAACTTTCTCATTTCTGCCTAACAGTGTCTCCCTGAGGGGCTCCTTGTCACCTGCTCAAATCCCATCTGCTCATGGCTGCAGGGACAGAGGCCACCCTGAAAGGGGCCAGCCAGCGGCCGTTACCTGTCCTCTCTGTACCATGATGATCTCGGAATCCTCCTCTCCTGTGGACTGGAGCTCTTTGGTTACTGGACGGTTGGCACATTTCTTGAAATAACTTGAAAGAATAGAAACCTTCCACTATGGGGAGGCTCAGAGTTCAAGTGACCCAAGTGAGCAGGCAGGCCCATGGCAGAATCCTTGGGCCTGCTGTGTGGAGCTCCTTCAGAAGGTGATGCCATCCTATGCCTGTCCCTCCAAGCCAGGCTTGGAAAGGGGTTTCTACTTCAGGGGGCAGCTCTGGTCCATTGTGTCACATCTGGGATTCCTACAGACTCAGACACGCAGGAACTGCGTGTCTTTGTAGCTTATTTAGTTAGGGGACTCTGAACCTCAGGAAACCCAAGAAACTTACATTTCCAGGCCTCTTGCTTGCAGGAATCCCTTCCAAGTCCTGTTCTTTTCTCCCTCTAAATAAGGAACTAATGCTATTACCCGCCGTGTCTTTCTGACTGTTCCTCTGCCTAAAGAAAGGCTTCCTCACTGCATGAACTTCAGACGCCACAGAACCTGGATGCACCCATGGAACCGTGGACTCGGGACTATCTCGAGGGTCCCAAGGCCCATGTGCTAGGGGACTGCTTCTGTGAGGACAGGCAGGGATTCCCATCTCTAGGGCTTTGCAAGGTGTCCCTGGTACTCTGTCTCTGGTGGAAGGCAGGCTGCCAGTCTCCCCCGTCTGCAGCATTAAGGCCACTGTGGGACTCTGACACAGAGGACAGCCAGAAAGCTGTGAGGCTGGGCAGGGCTATTTCCTGCTGGATGCTCCCCTGGGGAACAAGGGGCATGAGCTTCCCCCCGCCCCGGCACCGGCTAGGCCTCCTGGCAGGAGTTAGAACTTGGTTTCTTGCCTGTGGCCAGCTTTTCAGTCAGGCCAGGGCTCCTCATCCAGGCCTCAGTGTGCTAGTATGGCTGCCGGCTGTCATTCCTAAATCAGTCTCTTAAGAACCATGGTTTGCAAAATGGCCAAGCTGACCTGCCTTGTGGGAACACCTCCGGCCTTGCGATCTCAGGCTCGGGACTCTGTTGGCTCCTCAGTCTGCCCGTATTTCACACTGCCTTAGCAGCCGCAGATACAAACCAGACCTCAGCTCAAAATCAAATGCTGTTCTATGAACTAGATACAGACAGTGAGCTAGAGCTTCCCCGTAGAAGTTTTCTTTCTAAACTCCCAGCAAAATAAAAATGGATAAAACTAGAGGGCAGATTTTGCTGTTAGCAACCAGCCCAATAGACTTCCAATGTGGCATCCAAGCAAGGATACGGAGCAGTGACGGTGAAACCTTTCAAGCCTTCCACGAAACAAGCAGCCCACTGCGGCACGTGTGCCCCAGGTCACCACCACGGATGTAGAGAGGGTCTTGGAGTGGCCAGGGGAGGTCCAGCACACCTCTGCTCTGCCCTCCATGCCAGAAACTCAAACTGCTGAGCACCCTCCCTACTGCGCCTGCATCGTAACAGGCTCAGGTGTGAGTCGTGCTCTTCCCTTCTCCTGAATGGGCTGTAGGAAGTGTGCTGCACAGGTGTGGACAAGCAGGAGCCGGGGGACAACACTGCGGATGGGGACCCTGATGCAAGCCCACAGTTGCCTCTCTGTGTTGGGAGCCATCGGTAGCATCCCCCTCTCCAGCTCTGATCAGGCGGCACAAACCCTGCGCAGGACTTTAAAAAAGAAGCCCACCACAGGCACACGGCCAGGTGTTCTCACACAGCCCTGTCTCCTCCTTCCTTTCAGGCTCCTGAGCAGTGTGGAGAACCCAGAGCCCCAGCTACACCTGTTGCTCAGAGCGAAAACCAGACCCGTCTTCAGACAGTAGGTCACTAAGCTCCTGTCCTTCACTGTCACAGTCCAGCAGCATGAAAGTCTGGACAGGGCCATCTAACCAGAATGACGGGAGAGGAATGCAACAGGAGGCAGCAAAATCTTAATAATAAATAAGGGGAAAGCAGGGCAAAAGAAAACAAGCTTCCCTCCACCCACTCTCTGCCCCCTGAATCTTAAGGAATTCCTTACAACTGCTTGGCACCAGAAAACCACTACAGAACATGAAATTAATAAATCAGGGACATAAGGATAGGATGATGAAATCGGAGATACTAAGGAAACATCATTGCAGACCCAAAGAAATAAATTGTAACAAGAAAGAGAACGGATCCACTGAAACTCAAATTACTGAGTTGGGGCAGCTAAATCTGGCAAAATGATTAAAGCAATTAATAGGATATGAAAGATAGAAAAATGATCCAACGTAAGGATTGATATCCCCAAAGAAGAGGGACCACAAACAGAGCCAAAACAGAACTTTAGTGCAGAAAAACAAAACTAAAACTTCAGATTGAAATAACTGTGTTTCAGAAAAACTTGCTTCAGAAGGTTTAATGCTAAAATATCTCCCAGTGAACTAAGAAAGAAGAGGTACTTCTCTAGCTCTTCAAGCTGGGGTGGGGAGGGGAGTCAGTTACAAGGGAGAAATTCAGATTGGTGTCAAGACTTCTTCCAAAAATAGTAACGAGTAGTGCCTATAACCATCTGTGGGGAAGAAGGTGAGAATCAACAGTATTATGTACTCAGATATGGCTCCAGCTGGGGGTGGTGGTGCACACCTGTAATCCCAGCACTCAGGAGGCTGAGGCAGGACGAGACCAGCCTGGACTACAAAGTGACTTCAAGGCCATTGTGAGATGCATAGTGAGACCTTGTCTCAAAAAGACCAAAGGAGGAGGGAGAAGATATGGCTCCAGTGTGGGGACACTAGAAACACTTTTTTTAATATTGGGGATTGAAACCAGGGCCTCATGCATGCTAGGCAAGTGCTTTCCCACTGGGCTGCGTTCCCAGCCCCAGGTACCCCTACATATCCTAAAACCTTCTTGGGAAAAACAGCTGAACGATGAAATTCATCCTGTTAGGAGATGAGCTGAAGAGGCCAAGGATAGAGCTCGGTGGCACAAGCACCTGCATGAGGTCATGAGTTCGATTCCCTGTACCAAAAAAAATTTTTTTTTAAATTTAAAAATTGAAAAGCCTTGGTAAAAGGACCTAGGGATGGGCATTGAAGTGATTTAAATTTAGAATGTATGCTAAGTAACCATAGAATTATGTTTACAGAACGAATAGGATTGTTGTAAACCTGGACAATGTAACAATAACAAAAGTCAGGAAGCTGGGTCAGGAGAGATGGGAAGAGACCAGAGCTAATTTTGCAAAGCAGTGTGTGGGTGTGGGCTAAGTGTACACAAACACGCATATACACACTGAAATGTGTACTTTAAGAAAATGAGTAACCCTCTTATGGTGCTTAACAATTTTTGTTTAACCTCAGAGGCATCTTTTAGGAAATAACAACTTTGTGGTCAAGAAACATTCTCTGAAGTTCAACTCTTTAGTATTTCTTCAACTTCTTAGCTCCTTTTAAATTCAAGTAAAGTCAAATATAATTTTTAACTTAAATAGCGTCAGTATTACACTCCACATTTCTAAAAAAAGTCATTATTGTCTTTCCTCCTGTCTGTAAATATTCATAAAAAGCTTTCTAGAATAATGTAAGTGAAATATTCATCATGAGCCTTTCTGGGTAGTGGCACTGAGATGGTTTAAACTCTCCTATAATGTTTGAGTTATTTAACGAGTATATCACTTTTATAAAAATCATGCAATTTTTATTTAAAAGGGAGCAGATAGGATAAAAGTTTATTTGTAGTTCATTCTGAACAGGCGTATATGGCTGATTTTCTTGTTTGTCATTTTTTTATATTCTAATGTTCCAAAAAATAAATACAGTTTTAGAAGTTTTAGAAAAAAATCTTGAAATAGACATGGAAGAAATTGCAGGAATCTTCCAATTGATGGACAGAATTGCTCATTGCTCAGCTCTGGCCAATGGAATGTACGCAGAAGAGCCCCATGGCAGATTCTGGAGTCCCTTGAGATCATTCACTCATTTTCTCTGTATTATCTTCATAACCTCCTGCTGCCTGGAATGCAGATAGAGAAGTGTCACATTTTTGGACCATGACAAGAACATTCAAAGCCCCGAAGTGAGACAGAAGGTACAGAATGAGAGTCATATAGCCCTAGACTACATACCTGTGCAACATCAGAAATTTCTGCCTTCAGTGAAGACACTGATGGAATCTGCACTGATACATACCTTTCCCATACACGCACACACATGCAGAAATTTAGTCTGCCATACCATTTGCGTCATCTATCAGTGATGAAAGAGTCTAACTGGTGTGCTATATCAAAACACATTACTCAAATGTGACAAAAATGGTTTTATAAGGAAATACTGAGACAGTATTTTTATGAACTTCAGATTGGAAAGGATTTTTTCCATTTTATTTTGTTTTTTTGGAACAGGGTCTTTCCACATAGTTCAGGCTGACTTTGACCTCATTGTGTAGCCCAGGCTGTCCTTGAACTCAAGATGATCCTCCTGTCTCAACCTCCCTAGTGCTGAGATTGGATGGTTCTTTCTTTTTCTTTTTTTGTGATGCCGGGGATCGAACTCATGACTGAGCACTTGCAAGGCAGGCGTTTATGCTGCTGAGCTAAATCCCCAGTCCCTCTTTCTTTTTCTTGTGTTTTCTTTGTGGTGCTGTGTATAGAACCCAGGGCCTCCTTTATGTTAGGCAAGTGCTCTACCACTAAGCAACATCCTCAGCTTTTTTTTTTTTTTTAATATAAAGTCAGCAATGAAAACCATAAAGAAAATAACAGGTAAACTTGACAATATAAAAATCTTAAAGTTTTTGTTTGTTTGGTTTTGAGACAGGGTCTTCCTATGTAGTTCAGGCTGGCCTTGAACACACTCCATTGCCCAGTCTGGCTTCAGACTCTCAACAATCCTCCTGCCTCAGCCTCCTGTGTGCTGGGATTACAGGCAGGTACCAGCATGCCTGGAAAAATTTTAAACTTCTATGTGACAAAAGAAATTGTGAATTGTGAATAAAAATAAAAGACAAGAGGCTTGGAATGTAGCATTTCCTGAAGTGACGTGGTGTTCAAGTTTAGTTGGTACTAGACTCATAAGGGGGAGCAGGGGAAGGGATGTCAGTCAAATTGGGAATTGACTACATTTTCCACTTTTCAGGCAGTGACAATGCATGTTAGCTAATCAAACAGCTCTGAGGGTTTCTGCAGAAACGATTTCCTTGGTTCAGGACTCAGCATTCCTCAAGATTGTACTGTTGGACCAATCTTTTCTCAGTGCAACATCTATGTATTTCTCCTGGGAGTATGAGGAATTCAGGGAAATGCTGTCATCAGAAAGAACACTTTGAGCCATATGAGAAATGATTGTTACCTGGTCATATTATAGCCCTTGAATGCTTTGAAACTTACTGAATTTGGTACTCAATGCTTTTTGACCTGAAAAACTTGTTCCAATGCCTGAGGTTTGGTACTTGCCATGTAAACTAGAACTTGTTGGCATGGACAGCCTCGTGACTTGCTACCTTCCTAGCCAAAATAATTGGCACTGGTCCTGCGTGCTGGGGCCAATTAACTACACAGCAGGCACCAAGGTACTAGGGTACTCAGCTGTGTGTCCTTGGTGGTAATTCTGACTCCCTCAGAAGTCCTGTCCAGAAGCAGCATAAAAAGAATAGTAGTCATAGTAATGATGAAGGAATTTTTGGTTTGGAAAATAGGAGTAAATTCTTCTACTAGAGGGAACATATCCCAACAGGAGGAAGAGCGTACAGTCTGGGATTTTCCTTCTCACAGCCTTTGCTGGTACTGCTGGCAATTGATGTTTTGAAAGATGCCCACGCAGGGACTAGTGACCGTTTGAAGGATCATTAGGGGCAGATCCAAGGGAGTGGTGAAGCAGAGAAAGGCAACGGGGACAGACTTCTTTCCAGTTATAAAAAAAGAAAAAAGAACAGTAGAAATGGCTGCGAAGGACTGAATCAACACTGACATAATTTTCTTTTTTTCCCCCTGACATTAAGACCCTTCCCGTCTGGGGAAGGAGATATTGTGAAACAGCGCATTTCAACTACCCTTTAAAGCCATTTACTTTCTCTTTTCTTGAGAAGAGTCTAAGTCCACGAGCTGCCCAAGATGGACTGGTTCGAGGTCACTGAACTGTGGGGAGCACCTGTGTTTTTAGGGTAAGCAACCGGAGGCACAGTTAAGCAACCTGCCTGCGTCTGGGCAGACAAGCTAGCAAGGGGAGGCAGCAAGTTTCAGCCGCAGCCCGGTCTCCCCTGACTGCGACGCTGGCCTGCTACACAGCCAGGCTCCGGACGCAGCACCGCGCGGCCCGGTAGCGGAGGGAGCGCGGTGGACGCGGCGCTGGGCAAGTCCAGGGGTGCGAGATCAGCTATGTGGCGGGGAGAGGAAGTGGGGAAGGGCCGCTGGGGTGACAGGTGAGAAGATTCAGGCTGCCCCGACGCCAAGGAAGGGCAGAGAGGGCGCTCGCCAAAGGCCCTGTGCGGCCCAAACGCGCTCTTCGGGCCCCAGCCCAGGTGGAAGTGGAAGACGTGGTTTCTCAGGAAGACACTGGGGCTGGGCGTGTGCGCGCGTGTGTATGTGCATGTGAGCACATGCGTGCATGTGCATATGTGTGTGGTCGTGTGTGCACGCATGTGCCCATGTGTGTGAGCGTGTGTGTGCACGTGCATATGTGTGCGCGCGTGCGTGTGGCGGGTAAGCACACCTGGCTGGGCCGTCCGTCGGAGGGCCGGGTGTGGAGCTCGTGCCTCGCAGCACCGAGCAGGGAAGGCACGGCGGAGGGGCCAGAGGGCTTCCGAGGACTCGGAGCCGGATTCCGCGCGGACGGCGGGGAGGAGCAGGACGCGGAGCCCTCCGAGGCCTCCGCTGCGGGCAGAGCCACCGCCGGCTGTCCGAGTTGTGTCCCCGCTGTCCTCCGCGTCGCGCCCGAGCCCCGAGCGCCGTCCGGGCCGCGCCGCGCATCCCGCGCCTGGCGTGCGCAAGGACCCGCAGCTGCCTCGGCTCGGAGGCGGCCGGGCTCCTCGGGGGACCCGGCCCGCCCGCGGACTACAAGTCCCGGCAGCCCGCCGGCCGCGGCAGCGGAGACCCCGGCGTCCGGGCCCGGGGAGCGCTCGGCCGGGCGGGCTGGCGGGCGGGCTGCGGGGCGGGGCGGGGCGGCCGCTCCCGCCGGGGGAGTTTCCAGGAAGTGGCCATATTGGATCCATTCAGCCGCAGCTGCCCGGGAGCGCGTCCCGCACCGGCCGCCCGCCCGCGCGCGAGCAGCATGGCGGCCACGGAGCTGGAGCGGCGCGCGGTGAGGCGGGGCCTGGCAGGCCGGGCTCGGGGTCGGGGCCGGGGCCGGGGCGCGGGCTGGCGGCGGCGCAGGTGTGAGGGCGGGAGCCGGGGTCCGCGCGCCGGACTCGGGCGCAGGTGTGGGCGAAGGGGGCGGCGAGGCCCCGCCGCCCCAGGTGCCCCGTACCCGTGCGGGCTCGGGACCCGCCTCCCCTCCACGTCCCCGCTGTGCCCCGCTGGGGGCGACTCGGGCCGCTCGGGCCTCAGCCGTCGGGCTGCGGCCACCAGTCCCCGAGAGCTGGGGCGACTCCGCACCCAGTCCAGGAGATGTTTGTTGGGGCTCCTCTCCGGTGCTGCCGCCTTCGCGGCTGACGGCCTGGGGTCCCCGCAAGGGGGCTTCTGGCCCTGAGCTAAGCTGTGGCCAACTTCCCAAAGGTTTTCTTTTAATAATAATCCGGGGGAGAGGGGCTTTTGGGGGGTTCGTGTCTGCATGACCCCTCATGTCCAAGGCTGGATCTGGGTGTGTCTGGGAGGCTAGGCTGTGACAGTGAAGGAAACCGTGTCCTCCTGGCCAGTGAGTGAGGCCCTGGTCTGCTGGAGGAGGAGGAGGAGAGGAGGAGGAGGAGGAGGAGGAGGAGGCGGAGGAGGGAGAGGGGAGGGGGAGGGAGTTGGGGAAGGAGGGGGAGGGCAGAGGAGAAGAAGGGCCCAGCATTGTGGGGAGGGAGGGGAATTCTGACTATGTGACCGATAACGAATTGGTCCAGGGGCTAAATAAGGGAGCCGGGACTTATGTAATTAATGCTATAAATACTGTCATCTGAGTTTATATATGTAGATGTCGCCTTTAATCTGAAAATACATTTGTGGGTCTACTTTGCAAATACGCATAACCCAGCAGGCCCTCTTGGTTTCATAATTTGTTAGACTGGGGTGCTTGTTTGATTCCCTTTGGGAAGGGGGCTGCTGTGTGTCAGTTAAGTAAGTTAAACTAGGGGAGAGATGGCCTCAGAAGCTGGGCTGGTCTAAGAGCTGCCTCGTCTCTGTGCTGTAAACCGGAGTTTATAAATACTGGAGGAAGCAGCTCCTGAATCCTGATAGACTGCTGTGTGCTGGCGCCTCTCTGCGCGTGTGTGTCCGTGCATTTTTTGTGTCCACCTGACCAGAAAGTTATGTCTGGGTCTCGTCTGTGGCCAGAGGTTGCGCTAACAGTTGATCTTGCTGTGGGAGTGGTATGCAGAAGAACCACAGTCCTTTGATGACTTCATAGGAATCCTAGATGCTACTTGTCAGCCATGTGATCGTGTGCAAGGTACTTAACCCCCTCCGTGTTCTGGTCCGCAGGGTAGGATGAGGAATGTCCCCTCTTTCACCGGGTTATTGGGAGGGCGCAAGCGTCCAGAGACAGTCCTTGGACAGCTGGCAGGGCCGTCCTCCTGTTGGCTGGTGGGGCATCTCTGGGCATTTTGGCTATTCTCCTGGTGGCCAGAGGGGACTGACTCGGGGAAGGCTGCTGTGCCTGATGAAACCAGAGGGGCGGACACCTTCCACGCCAGACTCCTGGGAGGACTTGGCTGAGGCTGAATTTGGGTGGAGATCTTGGGTGGAGTTTGGACTGAATTTAGGAGTCCGCACTCCATTCTCCCCTCCTGGCTTGTCATCCTGGGAAAGGGGTTTCTTTGCTTATCTCGCCTGCGCCATACTGCTTCTTCAGAGTTCGCAGGGGTCCTCATAGCCTTGGCGCACCTGGCTTCTCGCTGGTGCCAGGGTCCAGAGGCAGAGGGGCAGGTCTCTGTGGCCAGCTCAGCACCCAGAGATCCTGAGAACTGTCCTGACCCGGAGTGGAGGAGACCATGCCGAGTTGCCCTTGGAGATCAAGGCTTGCGGGGGATTCCCCCTGCTGCTCCGTGTGTCTGTTTACCAGAGTGTGCATGCCACAGGCCCAGGAGCCCAGACGCCTGTCTGACCCCAGGCTCAGCCCAAGCACAGCTACGAGGTTTGGGTCTGTGCCTGCTACCCCTGCGTGTCAGGGACGGTCCTCGAGACTTTCAGTTGCCCCTTCTGCTTGGGCAGCCAGACCTCTGACCACCCTTGCTCGGCCCTTCTCTGGTTGTGACATTGGTCCTTCCTGTCCCGAGGGCCCCCTCCTCTGTTCCTCCTGTCAGAACTGGGAAGGGCATGGTTCCTGCTCCATGCTGAGGGACCTCATGGGGCCTGGGAGTCGTGAAGGGGAGAGGAAGAAACGTGAGGTGTCTCAGCTTCACTTGGGCAGTCTTCCCAGCCTGTCATTCACCCCCGTATCTGCTTTATCCCCAGCACCATCTGTTACTTCCGTTGTCACCCCTGTAATCTTGACACCTCCCCAAGAAGCAGACTATCCAGGGAGTGCTATTCTGTCCTGAAGCAGGGGACGTGGGAGGCAGGCCTCACACCCATGGAGCCCAGGGCCCCCCTGCCACAGCGGAAGACCTCCTTGTGCTGGGAAAATGGCTGGTGACCTCCTTGCTGAGCCTTTCCAAAGTAGAAAGGAGCGCTGAGTAAGAGTCCTCTGGCAGCTGTCAGTGTCTGGTGGCATTGAGGGGTCACACATGAGCACCAAGGGCAAAGCAGCAGCTCATCCTGCTGCCCTGGAGGTGCCCTGCCTGCCCGTACTCAGAGTGCCAGACCTTGCTATGGGCGCCCTGATACCACCTGAGGGTCTGCCTGGATCTCCACTGGAGGGGGTCAGGGCTGCGGGGCTGGCACAAAGGCATTGCTGCGCCTAAAACACAACTTTGGATGGGAGGGAAGGGCATTGGACGCTTGGTGCCCATTGTGTTTTTGATGCCAACAGTCAGTAGTTGGGTAAGGATGCGGACTTTTTCCATCAGCCAGTGAAGGATACCCAAGACCCTAGCTTCTGAGGCCTCTCGAGATGCCTGGGGTGGTGGCACCTTCTGAATCCCAAGCCCCAGGGTGGGTGGGTAGAGGTGTGTATTTGGGCCAGTAACTACCATACAAGTCTCTGGCTGCCGTCCAGCTCCCTCGAGGCCAGGCCAGCAGCAGCAGGATGACAGAGCAAAGGGCCTGACTGCCAGTTGGCCTCTATGTGGCCCTTGCAGCCTTTTTGGGCTTCGTGCCTCTGTGCTGCTGCTTGGGTCAGTCGCAGGCTCCCCCGGCATGGCTTGGTCAGAGCCAGATGTGAAGCTGCACAGGCAGGAGGGGGCACATCTGCCTGGGGAAGCCGCGCCACCCAAGAGCAGGATACCCACAAGGTGGAGCTGGGGTGCTCTCTGCTGACCTCTGTAGGAGCCCTCCGTATCCTCGGGTCATGTGAAGCCCTGTGGCTGGGAAGAGGCAATGGGGGGTTGGACGAGGGACATCTAGGCGGTAGCTATAGTTCCACCTGACACCATGGGGCAGATTAAATGTCCTCCTCCACAGAACATACAGCTTCCTACTCCTGTCATGCAGGCCAGGTTGAGGAGACAGAACCAGGTTGGGGTGGATTTCTGTCTTCTGACGGGCTCGGAAGGGGCTGCCAAGAGCCTGGGGTTCAGGAGGGGCTGTAGGCGTGGACCCGTGTCCATTCCCCACGCCTGGCTGTGGGACCAGGGCTAAGCCTAACCCACTGCCTGGTGCTGGGGTGCCGGGCACGTGGCCGAGACACATCACCGTGTCACCTGTGCCTGCAATGGCTATGTTGGTACCGTGCATTCCTCTGCCCCCAGAGAGCACTGTCATCCAGCCTGAGAGGGCTGGGGAGGCCAGGGCACTTTGCTGTCCATATTCTCCTTGCAAGACTGGAGTCTTTTTCTCTGCCTCCTTCCAGGCAGGCCAGGCCAGGCCAGGCCACAGCTGGCCCTTCCCTGGGGCAGGGCAGTAGCAGCTGCCTCTTCAGTGCCTGGGCCAAGTGAGGCAATGTGAACGCCTGGGGCCCAGGAGCTTGGCCGCTTTGAGCACCTTCCCCGTCTGCTCTGGAGTAGGACACCCCAGCCCGGGGCTTGGAGATGATGGCGCGGCCTTCTGGAACCCCGACTTTGAGGAGAGATGCCTGCGCGGAGCCATCCCCAGTTAATGAGTTGTAGCCTGGCTCTCTGTGCAGGAAGGGGGAGCAGTGCTGGCAGGGACAGGGAAGGGATGTTTTGTGCACAGGTTCCTTCATTTTTTAGCACGGGGTGGGGAACACCTGCCCTTGTGGCAGTGACTGGTGGCCCAGCCGCCGGCTGACCAGTCTTACCCCTGACAGGGCCATCATGGTGGCCCTGTCAAGGTTGATCCCTGCTTCGCTCTTCAAACACTTTGGTTCCTGGATGTCCTCCTGATTGGGGCAGGTGTGACCTGTCTGTGGTCCTCCTTTTCCGCCCAGGGTAGCGGCATCTCCACCCTTACCCTCCCACATGCAGCGCTTCTGGTTATTTCCCGTGACCTCTGACCTGGGCCTAAGGCTCACTGTGAAATCCTGGGACCAGAGCCTAAGCCTTTCCTGGGAAAATTCCTGGAATTCCTTTTGGGCTCAAGGACAGTTGTTCTTAGGACCATGGGTTCTGGCCAGAGGCTTCTGCTCTGGCTATTTACGGCCCAGCAGCTGGAGCTGGGTAGGGTGGTTATGCCTGGAATATGGGTGGAGAAGGCTCCCAGTAGTGTGGCCACTTCTGACCTCACAGGACCTCCTCCAGGGCTGGAGCTCTCATGGGGAACGGCCTTCCCGTCTGCCTGGTGGGGTGCTGAGTCCAGCAGATGCTAGGACCAGGAGCCTTGCATGGTGGTGCATACCTATAATCCCAGTACTGAGGGACAGAGGAAGAAGGGTTGTTGTGAGTTTGAGGCCAGCCTGGGCTACATCGTGAGCTCAAGACAAGCCCGAACCACATAGCAACATCCTATCTCCAAAAAAAAAAAAAAAAAAAGTTCCAAGCCCAAAGCACTGGGAAACTGTGGCGGCCTGGGAATGGGGACAACTCTGCCCAGGATTCAGGAACCACATTCTCTGAGGTGGGGTGTCCTCTCCACTTCCACTCCAACGACCTCTCTAGGTTAGGGTATCTCTGTTCATCCACACTTTGTCTGGCACTGTTGGTTTGGACATCCAGCAGATTCCCAGTTCCTTCTAGGGAAGCACCTGTTTTGTGCATGGCCAAGCATGGGAGGGACGTGGTTCCCTTTCCTACATCCCGCCTTGCCTCTGGGTGCAATGGGCGGTTCCTCCTGGCTGGCAACTCAGCACGTCCATGAGGCTCAGCTCCAGTACTTCCTGATGGGGAAAGGATGCCCTAGTTATCCACTGGCTGCGTAACCCAGCGCCGTCTTCCGCTGTGTCCTGGATGGTCAGGCACCGAGGAGCCCCGCCAGCCCGGGCAGTTATTATTTTGGTCATTGTCTTTGATGTGCCAAAGAAGCGATGACACAGAAGCCTGGGGCTTGGCTCAGGAGCCCGAGCTCGGTGATTAGAGAGAATGAATAATGGGCCCCTGTGCAGTTTCTCTGTGTGGGGGAGCTCAGAGCTGCCAGCTCTCCCTGTCCTGCAGCTTTGAGGACCTTGGGAGGCCCCTGTGTGAGCACCCCCTGATCTGCCTCTGTCCAGAGGAGTCAGTGTGACCCACCGACTGACGGTTCCTTCCCATGGAACTGTGTCCCATTCCTGAGAAGGGTGCCCGGCCGTCTCCTCCCAGCCCAGCCTCCTATAGACTTCCGGGCCTTCCATCTAGAGCAACCCGCACCGTGTGACGCTGGGCTGTCCCTGGACTCTCAGGCTCTCTCGGTTGGTGACCTTTAAAAGGTAGAGAATTTCACACAAAGATCTAGATTTGGGGATCCTCTTGAAAACTGATGACTTAGCCACACCAGACCCATGTTCCCAGAGTTGGGTGGAGTTGTGTGATGGTGGCTGCCTCGGGCATGGCCACCATTCACTGCCACCTCTTTGGGGGACCACGTTAGTGCCACGTTAATCTGGGCAACGTTAGCGCTGTCTCCCATCCAACAGGTGGCATGGCAAGTGGCAAGAAGGCTGCGTGTCCCAGTCCCACCATCTCCCCAGATCCTGGCTGCCCTGGGCTCTGCCATCGTGTGCACATTAGCGAGCTCCTGGCGCCTCGGTGACCCCACTGGGCAGTTGCTTCTGGCTTTCCAGGGCTGTGTGGCTCAGTAAGGTTAAATTAGAACTGTACATAGCAAGTACCCAACGAGCACTTACTGGGACTGCTGTGGTCGTTGTCATTGTTACCAGACTGTCCTCTGTGTCTGTCTGTGTGGCTCACCTGGCATCTTAGACCCGGCATTTTAGACCCAGCCACCTGGAGTCCAGGGTCTGGTGCCCACCTTCTCACTGCCAGCTGTCTTGGTGTCATGGCAGACGTGTCTGGTGAGTGTGCACTGAGTGACAGCCGTGAGCCCAGAGCAGGGCAGGCAGTGTAGCAGCGGGGTCCGGGCAAAGGTGCTCCCTGCTCTCGGCTCCCTGTCCTACCCTGGTTAGAGCCCTAGCCATTATCCAGTTTCCTCACCACCACACAGAATGGGAAAGGGCTGAGTGCGGGCCTGTGTTCACACAGGTGGACCTTGGGGTGCTGTTGTTGTTGGTAACAGCTGTTCCTTCCGTGACACTTGGCCTTTATCCCACTTCTGCCTGCAGACCCCTTGTTTGCTGGGCTCCCTCCATGTCCTGTGCAACCAGAGCTGCGCTGTGGCCCAGCCTGTGGCACTCGGGACTCTGTCGGTCATGAGGGCTGGAGAACTCTCTGGGCAGCAGGGGCGGGCTGGCAGGTGCAGGGGAAGAGCCCAGGGTCGGGCAGCTGTCAGTGCACGCTCTCTTCTCTGGTTTTTCTGGCTCTGCCATCCTCTGCGAGAAGCCTTCTGCCCTCGTTAGCTCCCCCCATGATCACCGGATGCTGACCAAGATGCTGCCCGGGTCACTTGCTTGTAGCTGAGGCAGGCCCAGAATGAGGCTGTCAGTTCCCACCAGCGGCAGTGCTGGTGGCCTGGGGGACTGGGTCTGGCTTTGTTTCTGAGTTGTGGTGTCTGCTGTGATGTGTGGGAGATGCTTTTGGGGCTGCTGGCTCTTAGGCTCCGACCTACTCGGGTCAGCGGGCACTTGCGGTGACAGCACACCTTGGTCTCACGTTGCTGCTGCTGAATCTGTGATCGAGGAGGCCATGGAGGCCAGTGTTAATGAGGGTCACCTCTAGTGCACGAGATCATAGAAGGACGCTGTCTCCATCAGGGCCAGTGGCCGGATGTTCCTTGGTGTGCATCGGTGTGTGTGTGTGTACGTGTGTGTATTCCCAAGGCTGACTCCCCCACTCTCCTTCAGGCTCCTGGGCAAACATAATCCTAGGTGGGGCCCCAGTGGCCGTGCAGTTCAGGCAGTGGCTCAGGGATGATGACCTGCCTGTCTGCCACAGCAGGAGCCATGGAGACCGGATGGGGGGCTTTGTGAGCCCCCAGGGCTGCTCCGGGCCTCTGAAGCCCAGGACAGTAAGAACGGGGTGGGGGGTGCCTGAGTTGGGGTCTGAGGCACAGACAGCCTCTGTCTCTCTGCAAGGTTCTGGGATGGGTATGCGTGTGTGCGCGCGCGCGCCCAGAGCATGTGCAGTTTCCAGACACAGCTGACTCGGTGGGTTTTGGCGGCAGACTACAGGATGTTGGATTGCATCCCGATTGTGTCACCCTTGGAAGAGGAGGATGAATAAACACATAGCCTTCTCTGCAAGCACAGCACGCTTTACATTTTGGAGAATTTTAGTCTCGCCTGAAAAGAAAAAAAGCTCCAGCCTGACTGTTCTGCCCTCCATTTGATCCTCAACTGCCTGGGGCAGGTGGAGCAGAGACTGAATAGTCAAGCCCCGTGGGAGGTGGGCAGCGTGGTGGCAACTGCAGCTCAAGTCCAGTAGCCTATGATGGGCAGCGTGGTCCATGCTGGGTGTAGGGGAGGGACGGTAGCAAGGGTGGGAAACCTGGCCTCTCCCGATTTGCAGCTGATTTCCAAGAGCTTGCGAAATAGGTGGAGAACCCGAGTATTTAAAGGGAGGCTGACAGCGGAGGGTAGCAGGGCCGCACTGGTGAGGGGTCTGGACAGGCTGTAAGCACCCGGGCCAGGTGAGGACAGGGGCCAGGGAAGAGGCAGGGAGAGCTCTGGTGCTCAGGGAAGGGCAGAGCCGGAAAGGTGAATCCGGAAGTCACCTGCTGGCTGGAACCGAGCCCCTGAGGAAGATCTGGAATGCCATGCCAAGGGTTCTGGCACATTCTGGGCTCCAGGTGCTGTTTCTGGTGAGAAAAAGCTGCTTGGGGACCCCTTTGCTGGGTCGATTGCAGCCCTTCCGAGAGCTGGGCTTGAGTGGGGACAGGTGTGGGGAAGGAAGGTCAGCTGTTTTAGGGGGTCCTTTGAGAGATTACCCAGACTTGTGTGTGGGTGGTGGCAACATTGCCAAGGCTGTGAGAGACACTTAGGCATCAGTGGTGCAGGCTAGGGGGAGGTGGTGTGGAAAGGAGAGAAGAGGTCGGATTTGAGGCCAGAGGACTGACTGGGGCTGTGGCTGCGGAGGTCAGGTGCTGCCCAGTGTGGAAGCTCCCTGCAGGGTGGGAGCCAGGGTCCTCAGCTCCTCCATGTCCCGTATCTGTGCCCACATTTGCATAAGGATGGCTGTGGCTCCGACTGGTAGCTCCCGTGCCAGCCCCCTGGGTCCTGTCTCCTGTCCTCTGCAGCTGAGAGCAGATGGGACCCCGAGCCCACGGCCTTTTCCTGTCCTTGTGCTTTCAAACTAGGAGTCAGGAAGAGGGGGCCCCGAAGAAGGCTCATTTCTACCCAGTGTAGAGCTGTGCACCCCTGACCCGGAGTGGGGCTGCGTCTGGGAGCTTGGAGTGGGGGGAGAGGCAGCATTTTGCCCTCGTCCCCAGGGAAGCCAGAGATGCCATCTGCACACATCAGTCTGCCCTTGATCCCCTGCCTCAGGTCTCTGGCTTCCTTTTGTCATGCGGTGGTCCAGCTCCAAGGCACAGGCTTTGCAGAGGAACCGTGGCTGGGACAAGATTGGAGGGTGGTAGGATGCCACGGCCCCTGGCCCTCTCCGTGGGTGCCAGCCCTTCTTCGGGGCCCTTGGGTGCACTCTACACTCGAGTGTGTGCAGAGGAGAGTTGGCCCTGGGGGACTAGGAGTCTCCGAAACGGAGCTCTGCAATGGAGCATGCACATGAGTGGTTGGAAAAAGCAGGCCTCGAGGGACAGCAACTTCACGTACCTTGGAGCTGGTCAGGAAACACGTGCTGTCCATCTGGGCCTCTCAGACTGCGCAGGTGTCATCTCCCCCACCTGCCTTGGTTCCCCAGGGACTCACCACCTTGCTTTGCCTCCCTCCTGCAGAATGTGGAGCCTGAGTCCAGGAGCCTCTCCCTGGGTGGCCATGTGGGCTTTGACAGCCTCCCTGACCAGCTGGTCAGCAAGTCAGTTACTCAAGGCTTCAGCTTCAACATCCTATGTGTGGGTAAGTGCGAGGCCTGGCCAGGGACATCCTCAGAGGGTGGGTAAGAATGTCCAGGTGCCCTGGCCACCTGTCCAGCTGTGAGGGGCTTCCCAGGCAGAGTCCAAAGGTTTGGTCAGTGACTCTGCTAGGGTCCAGGACAGGATTGGAGCTAGGGCCGGGCTCCAGGCCAGTCTTGTCTTGAAGGGCACATGGGATTGGGCACATGAAAGTGCTTTGTAGACCGCAGGTGGTTGTTGCAGTGATTCAGATTCATTTATTTACAAAGCTTGTGCCCATTCGTACTGTGTCAAGGACAGCACGGCAAACCAGTTTCTGCCCCTTATCATGATAGCGTGTGACAGATATCCATCCCGTCTGATTGAGCCCTGGTCCTGTCCCTGGAGCGCTCGACCAGACCATCTGTGGTTTCCTTTCCCTCCCCGCAGTCCAAGTATACAGAGCTGAGGCAGCACAGGGCACGCAGGCTGCATCACTGTGGCTTTGGACCCTGGCCCTGCTCCCGCTCCTTGACCATGCGGGGCCTTGTAGGGATGGGGCCCAGGGCAGGCTGTGTGTTAGGTGATCTACCTACCTTCCTTACCTCCCTCCTCCCCGTCTTCCATCCTTCCTTCCTTATTCTGCTTCTTCTTTCTTCCTCCCCTTTTCCCCCACCACACCATCCCCTTTTCTTTCTCTCATTGCTGGGGATCAAACCCAGGATCTCATACACGCAAGCACCGCTCCTCTGAGTCACCCCCGCCCCCCATGCACATTATTTCTGAGGCCTCTGAGTCAAGGGCTGGGAACATGGGTGGAGTGGGAGCCCTGCTGCCCTTTTTCTCTTGCGTCAAGGCTGGGAATGCCTGAGCCCCCACCTGGCCTTGACCCCAGCCCAGGAGAGCCCCAGTTCCAGCCTTCAAAGTCCCTTTCTGTCCCTCCTATCCCCACGCGGCAGGGGAGACCGGCATTGGCAAGTCCACGCTGATGAACACACTCTTCAACACGACCTTCGAGACCGAGGAGGCCAGTCACCACGAGGAGTGTGTGCGCCTGCGGCCTCAGACCTATGACCTCCAGGAAAGCAATGTGCACCTCAAGCTGACCATTGTGGACGCCGTGGGCTTTGGGGACCAGATCAATAAGGATGACAGGCAAGAGGCGGGAAGGGCGGCCCTTGCCTGCCTCACCCAGTGGGGACTCCTTACCTCCAGCTGCCCCCATCATCCAGAGCCAAGCCCCACCCTTCAGAGGAGTCGGGGAAGGTGTCACGGAATGGCGGGGACTCTGTGGTCCCTTGGGGTTAGGGTCAGAGGAAGGGCTCCGCCACCCTGCCCTACAGCACAGCTGTTGGTTCCCTGGGAAGCGGGAGTGCAGGCTCCCTGCCGCCTCCCGGTGACGGAGCTGTCTGTAGTTACAGGCCCATAGTCGATTACATCGATGCACAGTTTGAAAACTACCTGCAGGAGGAGCTGAAGATTCGCCGCTCCCTCTTCGACTACCACGACACTCGCATCCATGTGTGCCTCTACTTCATCACGCCCACCGGGCACTCCCTGAAGTCCTTGGACCTGGTGACCATGAAGAAGCTGGACAGCAAGGTGTGTGCCCCTTCCCCGGGCTGGGGCTCTGCTGCCTCTCCCAGGAGTAGCACCGGTGGCTGCAGCTTGGCTGTCCCCTGGCAAACAGGGGATGTGGTCAGGGCCTTGCCCACAGCCCCATAGCTTGGTTCTGTCCGTGTCGCATCTTGCTGTGGTCCCTGCAGCACCCACGCCTCAGAGCTTTTACTCAGTCAGGTCCTGGCCCTGAGCCCCTTCCTTCTTGTCCTCGGCCCCACTGGCTTATTTTCCTCTTCTTGGGATGATGTCCATCTCTGCACAGCTTCTGCTCTGAGCATCGCTTCCCCTGCCCGTCTCAGCAGCCTCGGCCTCTGTGCTCTCAGCTCCAAATTCCCTGCTCTGCCCTTCCCATGCCCCTCCTTTCTGACACCGACACCCTCAGGTTCTTCTCGAGCCCACTGGTGGGGGGTGGGCATGGCCCCAGAACTGGGGTGTAAATGAGGAGACATTGTGAGGGTGGCTTTGTGGCGAGGTCAGGAAGGGTTTGGGGGCTGTAGGGCCGAGACGCCACCATCACTGGTCAGCTCTCAAATCACTGCCTTCCCCATCGAGTTCATTTTCACAATTAAAAATGAGACAGCCTTGGCCCCGGGTGATTTTGAAATTGTCCCATGATTACTGCTAATGGTTCATCTCACCAGCTTGGTGGGGAGTCCTCAATTCCTGTTCCTGTCATGCCCTGGGACAGTGAAGGCATCAGAACATCTGGGTCAAAGCTGGGTGTGCCCGGGAGGACCAGTTCTGGGGCTGGATGGTGTTTTAGGGGAACCAGAGCGGTAAGAAGCATGGCAGCTAGCTGTCACGGTTACAGCCCATCACAGCAGCCTCAGGACTGTCCCTGGGTGCAGCTCTGCTTCTCTGTGTAGGGACATGGCCTGGGCAGGGCTGCCTGCAGTCAGCCGACTAACCTGCTCTCCCACCCCCACCCTGGCAGGTGAACATAATTCCCATCATTGCCAAGGCTGACACCATCTCCAAGAGCGAGCTCCACAAGTTCAAGATCAAGATCATGGGCGAGCTGGTCAGCAACGGGGTCCAGATCTACCAGTTTCCCACAGATGACGAGGCCGTTGCGGAGATTAACGCAGTCATGAATGTGAGTGTTGAGCAAGGCCTTGGCCCTGGGGCCAGGGGCCCAGAGCAGCCAGATCTCAGGCAGAGTGCCCAGGGATCTACGTTCCCCAGGTGCCAGCCAGCTCTGTGTCCTGTGGGCAGGGGGAAGCGGAACTGGACATTGGGTTGCCTTGGGCTTTCCCAGGCTGAGTGAGGCAAGGCCTGGCCTCGGGGTGCGACACTAAAGCCTGCAGGAGTGAGAGACCGGAGGCCAGGGTTTAGGAACCCAGGAGGGAGGTAGGCCCGCAGGTCCTTTAGGGAGCTCTAATGGCCCTGAAAAGAACACCCCAGAGTCTGGGAAAGAACAAGTCAGAGCCAAGAACGCTGGGGAGGGTTGAGAGTTCCGCTCACTGACCCTTTGGAAAGTCTGGGACATTTCTCCAAAAGAACTAGAAAAAGCCCAGTGTGGTGGCACACACCTGTAAACCCAGCCCTCAGGAGACTGAGGCAGGAGGGTTGCTGAGAGTTCTAGGCCAAGCTGGGCTACACAGTGAGACCTGGTCTCAGAAAATCAAAGACAACAACAACAAATCCCCAGAAGAGCTGGCAGCGAGGGTCTTGCCGCAGTCCTGCGGAGAGTCTGCACTCACCCGTGTCTGCTCCGTGCTCATGCGTACCCGGGCCCCTTTCCAGGCACACCTGCCCTTCGCTGTGGTGGGCAGCACCGAGGAGGTGAAAGTGGGGAACAAGCTGGTCCGAGCGCGGCAGTACCCCTGGGGTGTGGTGCAGGGTGAGTGCAGGCCTAGCTGGCCCCCCTGCCCCGCCTGCACTGCCCTCCTCAGCCCGCCCATGCCCTCTCCCCCCACCTGCCTGCGTGCCAGCCTCACCCCTACGTGCCCCCCACTTCCAGTGGAAAATGAGAATCACTGCGACTTCGTGAAGCTGCGGGAGATGCTGATCCGGGTGAACATGGAGGACCTGCGTGAGCAGACCCACAGCCGGCACTACGAGCTCTACCGGCGCTGCAAGCTGGAGGAGATGGGCTTCCAGGACGGCGATGGTGACAGCCAGCCCTTCAGGTGACTGCCGACACCAGTACCCGCCCTCCAGGGTCACGTTGGGCCGGGCAGAAGCCCCTGGGCACCCAGTCCCTGCTCGCCCAGAGCCCGCCCACGGCGTCCGCCACCCTCCCGGCCTCAGCCTCTCCCCTGGGTCCCCACAGCCTGCAGGAGACCTATGAGGCCAAGAGGAAGGAGTTCCTGAGCGAGCTGCAGAGGAAGGAGGAGGAGATGCGGCAGATGTTCGTGAACAAAGTGAAGGAGACAGAGCTGGAGCTGAAGGAGAAGGAGAGGGAGGTGCGTGCTGCCAGGGGCAGGGTGCGGGGCCAGGGCCGGGCTGAGCTCGCCCGAGCGTGTGCCAGGCGCCAGTCTCTCCCCGCAGCTGCACGAGAAGTTTGAGCACCTGAAACGGATGCACCAGGAGGAGAAGCGCAAGGTGGAGGAGAAGCGCCGGGAGCTGGAGGAGGAGACCAGTGCCTTCAACTGCAGGAAGGCGGCCGTGGAGGCCCTGCAGTCCCAGGCCTTGCACGCCACCTCACAGCAGCCCCTGAGGAAGGACAAGGACAAGAAGAAGTAGGTGGCAGGGCCCTGCGCTGGCCCTCTGTCTCCCGCCCCTGTGATCCTCGCGCTCTCTCCCTGCGCTCTCTCCTGCTCGCTCCTGTTTTGCTCTCGGTTCCTCTTGCTGTCTCAGCCCCTTCTTGCTCTCCGCTCCTGTTCTTTTTCTTGCCCTGGTGCTCTTGGTGTCTCATAGTCTGGATGGATCTCTCGCTCTCGCTCTCTCTCTCTCTCGCTCTCTCTCTCTCTATCTCTGCCCTGCCGATCCGCCTCTCTCTCCCGCCCTCTCCTCTCTACTTCCTTGCTCATTGCAGCCTTATTCTCCCGCAGCGCTCTCCGCCCCGGCCCTCTCTCCGGCAGTGCGTGGAAGGCCGGGCCCCACAGACAGGGCACAGCTTGACAGGTAGAGCCCCTGGTCTTGGGGAAGTCGCTCAGGCCAGGAGAAGGACAGGCCCTGGGACTGTTGGCTTTTCTACGTGGACAGCCAAGGTGCCTCCCTCCTCAGTCTGAGGCAGTGGGTGACCTAGGGCAGCAGGGGCCCGAGGCCAGGCAGGCTGCCCCCGAGTCTGGTCCCCAGGGATACTAGTGGAAAGGACTGTGGCCCCCTATGGGGGCCACATGGGTTTTGCTTGGAGCAGAGCTGCCCCTCCAGGGGAGGCTGGGGTTCTTCCTATAGACAAGGGAGAGAGAATGGAGAGAAAAGTGGCACAGCCTCCAGGGTGCTGTCCACTTGGTGGACAACTCTGGTTGGGCAACTCTTAAGTCACTTCCGTTTGGCTTTTTTCTGGGTGGTGTGGGGCGAGGGGTTGGAACTCAAGGCCCCAGGTATGCTCACTGGCCCTCAGTAGGACCACGAAGCTGGCCCCAGTCCTACACAGCGTCTTTCACTGCCTCTGTCCCCACCCTGAGCTGGAGTCCCACACCCCGATGCCAGACCCTGTCACGGAAGCCACATCGATGTGCCCGGCGGACCTCCCCGCATCGCTTTTCCCTGCCCCTGGCCAGTCTGCTCCCGGATCAGGAGATGAGCTAGTGCGCCCATCCAGTCCCTTCCCGAGCTCTGGCTCCTGGAGTGTTTGGAGTGCGCATGCGCAGACATTTCTCCTGCGCAGTGGTGGGACCGGTGGTCAGGACCGCTAGGCGCACAGTGCTGCTGCCCGGAACCGTGGGTCTGCATGGACCCTGCCTCTCCTGGCGACCAGGGCCGTGTTGGCAGGTCCACGTGCACATGCGCACACCCCGCAGTCCGTCTCGCCTGCCTTGCCGAGGACCTGGGGCTGGAACCAGGCATTTAGGAGTGGGCTTGTAGTTGTCATTTCGTTTTTCCTAACTGGAAATAGTGATTTTTCTTTTTTATATTTTTAAAATTTTGAGTTGATAACGTACATAGCACATCTTACTGTTTTGTTTTATTTTGTTTTGTTTTGACTTACCCTTTCTCTCCCTTCCACTTTCCTTCATTTTTTGGCCGCTTCCTGTTTCAGTTACTTTTTTTT